>KZ308957.1:243678-259602 GCA_000376725.2 Ladona fulva
ACTATTACATACAACTCTATATTATTATAATATCCATCAATTCAAAATTTTCGTACTTATTCATGCACTACTTTAAAAGGTAATTGGTACATCTTGAATATCATGCAATCAATCATAAATATTCAAGGTTGCTGCCAGGCTATTTGCGATAGCAAACAATCTAAATAATAAAGAAACGTGGATACTGCTTTTTTTCGATTTTAAATGGTAATGCATTGTTATCTTAGAATTTTGCAAAAGTCCCAAAGCTTTGAGAAGTAACTTTCTTTGCATCGTTGCAAGAGAAAGAACTACTATGGCAAAAGTATTATTACCATAAGTAATAATTATACCACCACTTGGAAAATCAGTTTGCGGAATTCATTCAGCCATAACATTCCTTTTCGAAAAATCTAATTCTTTTGGTATCCATAGGCCTTTGTTGGCTGTAATAAAAATATATGTTGTGCTGAAACTAGTACTGTTTTATTTTTTAATCAAAATCATATTTTTTCTAAAATAAATAGTTACTCTAACTAAAAAGTTGTTTAAATGGTAAGTAAGTAGATTTCCGTATACCTTGCGTTAAGGTAAGACATAATAAGTGTATATATACGCAAAAGTACATGCGTTCTGCTGCTGCAAGTGTAGCATAAGCATCCATAATATTTCCCTTTCGTCTGATTCTATACTTCAATATAGCAGTGAAAACGCTGCCAAGTTAATAAGACTTTTCAAAAAATTAGATAAAACGCATAGTTTAACCGGGTTCTACATTTCAAGAAAGAGTAATCAATGCCATTCGAGTTATTGTTCGTTCAGAATTAATACACCCAATTTGAACGAACATTTTCCTGCTGAATTTCTTTTGAATTGCGCTGAACAGCTTGATAAACATCAAGATATTAATAAAAAATTTGAGTGAGTTAGTTTTTCAGCGGAGAAAAAATTAATTTTAGAAGAAAATATTGTCTTTTTTCGCAGCCTATAAATCTCACAAACCAGATTTTTTCCCTGTAACAATTTCTTGAATGTATAATGAAACCCTTTGTCTTTCACTTTCTTTGAACAGTAAAGGCTGAAGTACACGCCAACGACGGCGTAAAAGAAAACTCTGACCAACTTCGACGCACTTCCAAAAGTCACGACGAAAATGAATATGAAGACATTTACCAGATTCGAGAGGAAGCGCACAATTGTCCGCAATCCGAGGAGACGGAGAGCAAGAATTCGCCTACATTAAGTGGAAAGTTATCCAATGGCTCTGCAAACCTTCAAGAGGCTATCAATGGTTCCGTTAAGAACGTTTATATTTCCAGTAATGATTCACAAGTCGTGAAAGAGCAATCGACGTCCAGCTTCACTTCAGAGCATTTCGCCAAAATTCATCAAAAGGCTATATCGGTCCAGATATTCGACAGCGATGGAACAGACGTAGAGACTAATGACGATCTCAACGGTCAGTTGAACTTTTCATTCATTAATTTTTAAAACTTTTTGGAATGATTCACTTGTTTGTGAATCATATATACGCGACTCGATCGAATTATGTGGAGCGGAAATGAATGATGAATGGTTCTCGTTTCTATATATTCATCATCCTAATTCCGTCGACTTCATTTCGAAAATTCGACCAAATTGCGGCTAATTATGATTAGTAATTAGTAACTCGGAGTTTTTTCTCGTTCCTTATTGTCATGGTAATACATAACTTATGGAACAGTTGAGCTAATTTCTTAACTTATCAAATAATATTCACGACACGGTTGCCGATCATATTTCCGGTACTGAAAACTGGAATCCCTGAAACTAAGAAAAAGAATATAAAATTAAACAAAAACTTTCAGTTTCAATTTTGTACATAGTAAATTATTCTGTAATAACTTCAGGAGGAAGATCTTCGGAAAGCAGGAGCATTAGTTTACTGGATGCTGTCTTAAATGATGCAGATAGTGAATTCACAAATTCCTCGACGATCCACGTCGAAGAGAGCAGGAGGGAAAGGTAAGGCTATTCTTAATGAATCGACAACTGAACATTATGTCCCATAATCTGCATTTTAACTCGTGGGCTATGATGAGCAGAATATTTCCATCATTCTTTGTACCTTATAAAAATACTAGTAAACGCCCCCGTCAAGCATGACGGAATTTAATTTAGTTTAAAAATAGANTCTTACCATTATTTATAATATTTATTCTACTGTTTTCAAGACATGAAATCCTACTTTACGTACATTTCTCATGGAAAAGTATAGTAACTGATTACCCCCTTGTATTTTTATGGGATAACTCATGAAATCAACGTTCAACAATTGTCTTGGTCGTCAAATGGATGGGTTTAGAGACTTGATACTTTCCAAGTGAATAGCTTGTATAAACTGTTCTCGGGTTAACACCCTGGTAAGTTGAGGTGACACTGAAGTCGCCAACGTTTCGATGGCCAACTCTGCCGTCTTCTTCAGGGCTGCTGAGGTGTCGTACAAAAAAGTTTTTGGTCCGATATATATATCCATATGTCAATCTGAGTCTTTCTCCTGATTGTTAGTTTTTAGACCAATCAATTGTTTGTTTATTTCCGAAAAATTTTACGAATTTTCCGTGTATGTATTTTATCAAATTTCTAGCAATTTCGAATTTATATGTATATTTCATGACTAAAATAAGATTCTATGATCATTTTCTTTTCTTGTGACACTTGTCTCAATTTCGTAAGACCATTATTTCTAATTTACTTTTATAAAAGAAACAACTTCTGCAAGCCATGAAAACGTACTTTAGGTTCATCTCTTATAGAAACGTATTATGGGCTTCTGGGCTCGAACTCGGGCCTTTACAGAGACGAGAATTGTTTTCAGTATCGTAGAAACACAATGCAGTTTGTTTCAAATCTCTAATTCAATCAGTTTCTGAGTTATATAGGGGTACGGACAAACGGACATTTGCTTNAAAGTATTAAAATAATAACTAGGTTACATTAATATTTTGCTTTAACAATTCAATTTGAGGAAAAGTACTGGAAGAATACCATATAATCACGAAACAATGATCTTGTATAAGATGCACTGGCCAAGTTCAATTTTATAATAATGATTTTAAAAACTGCAGATACCCGAGCAGGATGCTCAAGGAAATATGATTCCTCCATGGAAACGGCAAATGTTGGCTCGTAAGGCAGCAGAGAAGGCAAGAAGAGAAGCAGCAGAAGAAGTTCAGAGAGCAGCTGAAGAGAGGAGGCTGCAATCAATCCCAGTTTGGAAAAGGCACTTGTTAGCAGCCAAACAAGGCAACCCTTCTACTTCAGATTCCACTTCCACTTTAGGCAAACAAAATCCACAGCAGAAGAAGTAAGATTATAATCTTCTAAAAAATGGAAATGAAACAAAACTTTTACCAAAAACGACTGTTTGATATAGATGTTCAAGAAACAGTAACAGAATGTTGCATTGATCTAATCTTCCAAAGTTTGTTTCATAGCATTTTGCTCATATCCCACATATATCATAATCCATACTTGAGGCATGCTTGAAGAATAATAAGAACATTCTGTTATCCTGACATTCTAATATTTGAAACACAAATGCCTGAATGTTATTACTCACTCCCTCTTATATATATATATGATTACGTAATATTCAAAGCTTCTTTATTTATTCTTGCCTGACTGAAGCGAATGAGATTTCTACGGAATGTATTCTGATGTATTTTATGACAAATGTTTACTCGTAATTCCTAGTGGGGGCGTCAATCTGATTGTTGCGCCTAAGGTATCTGATTGATTAAATCCGCCCCTGTCTACCTGATGTTATACTTCATCTGATGAGGAATGATTGAGCTAGTTTTGGATTTGTATGTTACGCGACCTCGATCAGAAAAGAAAAGAACTTCGAAATCTGAGCTATTGATCAGCGCCAGCGTTCACTAAATCACTTTATAAGAAAAATATTTTACGATTCATATATTTATGCATATCGTAAAAACTTGAGTTTGTCGATAAATTCAAACTTTAAAATTTATTCCAAAAAAGGTCACGCAACAGAAAAACAAATATTTCAAACTTAAAGTACGGAATTACGTGGCTCAAATTAACAAAATGCGTAGTTTGATCAAATATTACTTTCTTATTACCGACGATGATCACCGTGAGCTAGAATACTTATGCGAAACCTCGGGTTCATAACGTGGTCAGTAAAGCGGGATAGGGAAACCTATCGTATAACGAACAGAAGAAAGGATTAATTTAAAGAGACCATGTGACCTTGCGTTAAGGTAAGACATAATAAGTGTATATATACGCAAAAGTACATGCGTTCTGCTGCTGCAAGTGTAGCATAAGCATCCATAATATTTCCCTTTCGTCTGATTCTATACTTCAATATAGCAGTGAAAACGCTGCCAAGTTAATAAGACTTTTCAAAAAATTAGATAAAACGCATAGTTTAACCGGGTTCTACATTTCAAGAAAGAGTAATCAATGCCATTCGAGTTATTGTTCGTTCAGAATTAATACACCCAATTTGAACGAACATTTTCCTGCTGAATTTCTTTTGAATTGCGCTGAACAGCTTGATAAACATCAAGATATTAATAAAAAATTTGAGTGAGTTAGTTTTTCAGCGGAGAAAAAATTAATTTTAGAAGAAAATNTTTGTAGCCTGGAGTTGTAAAATGTTATAAATAGTTAACTCTAAATAAGAACTATCTTAGTACGCGTACGTAAAATCATTATTTTTGTGTTATAATACTGTTTAACTTGAGATAAATGTCATTTACATTTAACTGTACTTTAAACAAAGAATGAAAATATTTATTTTTCGGCCGCTACTAAAATCATAAAAAAAACATTCAATTTGTTAGCGCCACTCACGCTGCTAAAAATAAGTGCGCTTTTGAAAGAACAAAAGGGAACGTATAAAAATGTATGGAGTAATGGATATAAACATGGGTAGTAAATGATAGATTGTGTATTATATCATAGACTTTAATAATAATTGCAGAGGTATTTAGCGTGCCTACACCAGAAGGTAACAGTGTAAACGATGTATGTTTACGTATAAGCTCTTTCTGCTTAGCAGCTCAATTTATCTCACGTCAAATTAAAAGTATTAATTTCTTGGAATCTTCAACAAGTAGCCATCTATGAATTGAAATAATAATAGATTTTATCCCTGCCTTCATTCTTCTCATTCAATCAAAAAAGCATACAAAGTAACCGGGAGCTAAAAAGAGTGATATCGGAGCCTGTGTCAACACCACCGCCTCCACCACCTCCTCCTCCGATGTTCAACTCCAGCACCAAATCAACGGAAGAGCAGCAATCTGTGACAATGGATACATGTCAAAGAAGATCGTCTGAAGATTGTCAAAAGAGTAAGCTATAAGAAACATAAATTGCTTTCGAGGTATGATTACCTCATTCAATGCTAATGACATTAAAAATTATTAGTCACACTAATCATTTGGCTTCTAAAATTTAATTTGCATTGTTTTGACGAAAAATTATAATGTCGAACACACAGACAGCAGTTTCTCGCACTTTTATTCACTACAACTATTTAATACTACCAAGGAAAAACGGAGTTACCGGAACGTCTGGCAGGAGTGGCTTTCATTAAAAGTGTTCCACGGTGCACGGCTTTACGTGCAAAGTCGGTTCGGTGTCAACTGGACGAAAGACAGCTCGGCGACATACTTTACCAATTATATAATATTTATGTTCGAAGAGATTATTTATTATTTTAAATTAAACGTAATTTAAATTTTTAAAATTAATTTATATATTAATCTACTTTAGCTATATTTGGTGGAATAAATATACCTTTTACTTTACCACGAATATATATGACGACTAGGATACCAATGGTTTCGGACTTGCACTTCATCGTCAGGTAGGAATTTAAAAGAATAGGTGAGACATACGGATATATGGAACAACAAATTAGGCAAAGGGAAAAGAGGCGAAGGAATGCTCTTGGGAGACATTTGGGAGCCATCAGTTGGAGTGTAGGGGAGGGGGTTATCTATTAAAAGATGCTCATTGGATAGCAAATATGAATTTTATAGGTGATGAAGGATATGAAATTTCTTTTTGGTGTCTAAATTTTTGTGGAAGAATAATAGGAGTGAAATTGGAAGAATGATTGTTTTCAAGGACATGAAAAGCAAAGTGGGATCTTGAGGAGGCTCTGTCGAGTAGAGCTTTATGATGTTCCTTGCAAATAAATAAATCCTACTTGAATATTTTTGCGACTTTGTCCAATATAAATACTGTCACACCCATCACAATGGATCCTGCACATCCCTGGTTTAAGTATAGGGTTTATTTTGTCCTTGCCATTGCATAATAAAGATTTAAATTTATGTTATTTGAGAAAGTTGTGCTCGGAAAGACATTGAACAAAATGTAGGTGGCATTCCTAAGAAATTAAATTTAATAAATGGATGTTTTTGAGTGTTAATGAGATAAGGAGAGAAGATATGTCTTAGAGCTATTTTCCTCTTTCTGCTTTCTAATAGTTTATTTATTATTTTTTTAAAAAGAACTTACTACCTTCCATACATTAGCGGTCGATGATGGTTACTCCACAGGACTAATAAATTGACTAATGCTGGACTTCTCCCTCTTCTACTATCTAACTGATGGCTCCCACGTCTCCCAAGACCTTTCCTTCGCCGTCCTTCCCCCCTTTCCCCTTCCCCAATTTGTTGCCCCATATATCCCTATGTCTCACCTCTTGTTTTGCATTTCTATGCCTGACAAAGAACTGAAACCATTGGTAGCAAAGCCAAATATATTTGTGGAAAAGTAAAAGGTATATTTATTATTTCATTTTATAATTCATGTATATGAGGAATGACCTTCATTCTAACGATGCAACAAAATCTATTTTACTTTACCTTTTGAGATCAAAATTGCCAGTCATGCGTAAAATTGGTATCAATTGTTATGTTATGACAAAGATATTTTGAAGACAAATATACTAAAGTGGTAAATACATGGCACAATTACTACCTCTTGCGATACGTTATTAAGCTGTGGCACATTATTTGGACTACACTCCGTTATCCTCATACTATGTTTGATTTAGTGCGGATATGTGGCGCTCTTTTAAACATATTTTAGATGGATTTAAATTGACAATATACAATTGAGTACCGGACAATTGCGTATCTAGAACATTTGCGTCCATATGTGTCGCTAAGTTGTTAATTTTTCAATGACATGACCTCGTAGGAATATTGCTTAAATAATGTAATGTAATTAGTTAGGATACTAAGGTAGTAACTACCCCGTAGTTTTACCTCTTTAGTAACATTAGTAGTATCTTCGTCATGACATACCAATTAATACCAACTACGTACACGATTGGCAGTTTTGGTCTCCAAAGGCGATGTAAAATAGAGTTTGCTGCATCTAGAGAAAAAAATTCCTTCGTCAATTATAAAAATTATTGTTTAATATTTAAATCACGTTGCCGTTTTAAAATAACAAAAAGTTTCTTCCAATTTCCATCTACGCCGAGCTATCTATCCCTTAGTTATGTTTTCGCCAAGTAATAATTTCGCTGAGTTATCATTTCGCCGAGTTGTCTTTCGCTCAGTTGACCCGGAAACGAAAAGTCACCCTTTCCCTTGTGGGTCGGAGAATAAGTTATGGGAACCTTTTTAAAATATCAATGCTCATTTCCCATGTGTTTGTGTGTCTTTTTCTGTAAAGTACAGATGGGAAGATACCAAAAGTTTTACCGATTCCGACTCCCTCGATAATTAATTAGATTTAATTAAAATTGATTATTTAGTTACTGCTGATTTGTTAAACCAGTACTTAAAAGTTAGTTCTTAATAAAACATTTAGTAGAATAGTTAATAAAAAGCTTATAAAGTTCAGTCGGATATCCTTTTTTGTCAAACACTTGGTAAAAGTTAAAACAATAAAGGGAAAAATTTCTTTGGTAAAATCATCTAGCTCTCGTATTTAAGCCCAAAAATTCAGAATGACAAATAAAGTTCATTTATATATGTCACATAATTTTAATTATAATGATTAAATTTATCTTTTATAATAATAAATGAGAGAATTAATTATATTTAAAAAGAGATCAAAAATAATATTGCTTTAGAATTGAAATAAGGTTGAAGTTCCGGTCAAAATGGAATTTTCGAGTATTGTATATAACTCGAAGTTGCCATTTTTTACACATAAGTAAAATAATTTCACATTAAATACAATATTCAAGCACAATTACGATTTATTGGTTTTACTTTACTGACGGTTCAATTGAGAGTTATTTACATATTAATCATCAGCACCAGAAATAGAAGATTGAGTTTTAATCGAAAAATTCAAAGTAATCGCTTTTGGAATCGGAATTCAGGTTAAAATACATTAATTCTCGCGATACTTGGTCGAACTTCTTCATATTTTGTTCAATGGAGGATGAGGGCCCTCCCAAAGCCTGAATATAATGTAGAACCCCCTAAAGCCTGAAGATATTGTAGAACCCTCCCAAAGCGTGAAGATGAAGTAGAACCCTCGAAACCGGTCGTGTTTTTCAAATATAATTTCTGTGGACGTAGTCAGTTTTTGTTTACATTGAGCCAAATCAGGTAAAATATTCTTCGATACCGATTGATCATCCCTTCACAAGCAATAAACCTCAAAGACTTTCAAATATAAATGATACTTTCATATTTTAGATTTAAAATCCAAGTAGTTGCTCAATGAGCTTCATTTGATTGCTTCTTCAGTTATGAATTTTACCATATGCGTAATAATCAAAAGTATGACTCATCAAAACCTTTCTTTTAGGCATTTTTTTCTGCAGGATCTTCTGTCCGAATCTGAAAACACAGGTTATTTTATTTAATTAGAGTACTGCTCAAGGAGAGCAGCAGGATACTATACAAGGAAATGTTTTCACATGTTAGAATGCTCCAATATGAATATTTGCTAGAATTTACGCTTTCTATCAATCGTTACCTTATGATTGGTGATATATGTGATGTAAATGCGTTAATCTCTTAACAAATCACTTTTACTCTGCTTATAGAATCGTCTCCATGCTTTTTAGGAATGACCTCCGTTTCGCTCCAATTCTAACGATAATAGAATGAATATTTCGCTTTAATATTTACTCGCACATTTTCTGGACTGCTTTTCATTGCCCAGAATATCGAAATTATTTTGAATTTTTAAGTATCTTCAATATGTAAGTTTTTAATCAATCAATTATTTCAAGTTAACGCTACGCTCTAAGTAAACGGACTCTCCCACGCTTCTACTAACAAGGGACACAGCATCTTTGTATGTCAAGAATTCACTCTAGACTGTCCAACGTTCTTTGCTCTAAGGTAACAGATTGTCCAGCCTTTAAACTGAATAGGCCTCAGTTTATGCAAAATTTGCATTTGGAATTTCGAGTAACGCGTTTGTTACCATGTAGCTCGCGATCCCCAATATGAAACTACCAGAAAAGGTGAGATATCGATCCTAGCTATCATCGGTTTGATCCTATAAGGACAGAAATTCCCGATTTTTCCCGTAAGAATGCATTTTACGGATTTTCGGAAATTGATTTTGAGTACGCTCCGGGACTGCAGCGAATTAAGAATCGAGATATTCTTATAAGACCTTTTTTGTACCGTAAATGGCAGATTTTTTCCAATATGGTTTTTAGTTGACGCCAGGCCAGTAGATAATTCTGAATTAGCATAGTCCTTACAAATTTTAACACTCCTATTAGGAATTTTTCTTAAATTTCCTCTCTTCTGTTCATTTTTAGCTTTTGTGTCACAGGAAATTTTTAGAAGAGTAAAAGCCCCATTTACTGCGATATTTTCAGCATTTTTAAATATTTAATTTTCGAAAATGTTTCTCGATGTTCTCCTATGTACAAAATATTTTTAACCTAGGATAGAAAGTACCACAGTGCTTCTGCAAACAAAGGAAAACTTTCGGATTTGGTTTTCCGGATAAACTTTAACTATCCATGCGTACATACGGCGAACACTTCGCCGTATATATACATGGATAATTTTGCAATAATGGTCACTAAATGTACCACTGTTCTTCCCCCCCCCCCCGTAAACTTAACCTGATACTATTCGCAATCAGTCTGGTCGGCCTTAATCATGAAATCCAGATGAAATTGGGGACTAATAGCAATAGTTTGACATTAAAACATTTCAGTTGCCGACAGGATGTGTTCCATTGATTAAACATCACTACTAGCTATATAATTTCTAACCTTAAGTTGCCTTATTCATTGTAATCTCTTAAATCTATTGGTTCAAGATTGAGACACATTAAAATTCTAATTCTTTTGATTATATCTATCATACATTCTCTTGCAATCAATTTATATCGGTCAAATATTGGAAAAGTTACTTTTCCAGCAATATAATTGTCATTCAGAAGTAAATCTGCACACAAATGTAATCCGTTGATGAATCATAGCTTCAATTCGTTCCTCGATTCTGGCTCATCAGTCAACACGGTCAAGTCAAATGTAGTAGATGGAATTTACTACCCTATAATAAACTGACCCTATAAATAACTTGAGAATTTGCAATAAAATTTTTTTTAAAAACAATGTATAGTTTTAAATTTACTTCAAGTGAAGTGAATTCATCATTCTTTAATTGCTCTAGGAAATCAGATGAAATTGACAAATAACGGGAAAAACGCACAACAGCGTAAGGAAAATCAACACTCTCTTTCTCTTTACGATACAGTTTTTCCAATTACATGAAAACTGTACTTGTTTTTTGTCGAAAATCCACTAAGATTCTGGGATTAAAGCGGTATACAGTTGTCTGAGTAGGTGTCAAAAGGGCCAGTGCAATAAAATTTCCGTTGGTTGAGGCAGTCTTTGGCGTTTTCCTCTCGGCCGCCAGAAAGTAAAAGCACTCATATCCGGCCTTAGCATTTGGGGAGAACAATGTCAAACTTCTTCAAAAATTTATATTTAAACCGTGCCGAAATGCCAATAAATTGAGTTATTTTTTTTCCTTACCTACAGATAAGATCTTTTGTTAAATTACCTAATAAATGAGATAATTTAATCTTGTGAAAGCATTTTAAATATCTACTGTCTTAAATAATTTCTAACAAACACATAAATAAATATGAATGTTATTAACTGTAACCGAAGAAATGGAAATGGAAAAATTTCATTAAGTGAGCAGACATCTTGTGATCATTTCGATTTCTTTAGTGACATATTAATTCGAATGAGTCTTGAACCCATCATCTTTGTCAACAAAGGTAAACGGGGATATAAAAGTTAAGGAAAGTTAATAACTTCGTCGATCTTCTTAATTTTGAACCTCAACTAAAGTCCTCTTCTCCGTTCCAAATATATTTTTGACCGACAAAACATTTCCAAATATTTCACTGAACTAGAAACTGAAGTTCAGAAGTACCCTTTCCCTTGTGGGTCGGAGAATAAGTTATGGGAACCTTTTTAAAATATCAATGCTCATTTCCCATGTGTTTGTGTGTCTTTTTCTGTAAAGTACAGATGGGAAGATACCAAAAGTTTTACCGATTCCGACTCCCTCGATAATTAATTAGATTTAATTAAAATTGATTATTTAGTTACTGCTGATTTGTTAAACCAGTACTTAAAAGTTAGTTCTTAATAAAACATTTAGTAGAATAGTTAATAAAAAGCTTATAAAGTTCAGTCGGATATCCTTTTTTGTCAAACACTTGGTAAAAGTTAAAACAATAAAGGGAAAAATTTCTTTGGTAAAATCATCTAGCTCTCGTATTTAAGCCCAAAAATTCAGAATGACAAATAAAGTTCATTTATATATGTCACATAATTTTAATTATAATGANGAGATGAACGAACCACAAATTGTACGCGATCATATAATCGCTTATGTATAATTACTTATTATGTGTCGATATCTATAACGTATGAATAGTAGAAAAATAATAATATAGAATAGATTTAGTAGATGGTCAAAGAGAAACTTTCTCAGATATAAAAGAGCTTCATTATTGCAGATCCACTGAAAAAGATACATGATTCCCGAAAACAGTCGATACCGTTCGTGTTTTAATTATACCCCACGTTTCTATTCGTTTCGTAAATTTTCTTCCGGTGTTTACTTCGGAGTCCGTCGTGCAGCAAAAAGAAAGGTCACTCTTTCAGACATGCAAAAACTTGTTTATCGCAGATTGAACCAATAATATTTTCTGTGTCGCCATTCAAATATTTCCGTTGTTCATGAATGGGTAGAATCAGAGAACTGTCGGCACATTAATACCAATCTAATATCGTTTTTAAACTGTCATCACTTTTTATTTGGAATGTCTAGAGGAAAGTTAGTCCAAATAGAGTAGTTCAAAAATGGAAGTTAATTCGCCCCTCCTTTCTCTCTCGTTCTGGCAAATGTGCATTTGTTAATGGTTTTAATAGATGACTTTCACGCGGTGTTGTGGTAATTTCTAGCTCTGATTTTGTTGTCTCATGCCATAGCTCGAACATTTTAAGACATCAAACCTGACGAAAATATAATTGTAATATATTAGGAAAAACCATGTACCTCAGTTTATCATTCACAAAATAACAAGAAATGAATACCTTTACTCTCCTATTTCATAATAATTGATTAATAATGAAAAACGACTCTTGAATGCTCTATTAGCTTAAAAGCCAACGATTCAAAGTCAGATGTAATACCTTGTAACAATAATTTCAATTTGGTGACCTTGAATTGAAATTTTTTGTTTTGCTCTGTTTTTCCTAATAATTACGTTTTCCAAAGATACAGAATAATCCATTCTCAACTGAAAATTTGCAAACTTTTTGAAAGAAAATATTTGCATGTATATTAAAGAATTTTATGCCTGCCAACGGAAGGAGTAGACATTCAGTTTGGTCGCTTGAAAACCATAAGGAATGAGTTTGGTGTTTCTGTACTCTTTACCGTGAAAGTATTTTCCTTTTCGCTCCGCTGAAATTTTCTGATAAGCTGCTCTACGAACTGAAAAGGAAACGGAAGCAAATTACTGTCCTTTCTTTTAATTTCCTTTGAAGTTTCTCATTAGAAAACAGTTAATGTCCGGAAATTTCACGATACCATATGAAAAGCAATGACCGACCGATATTGCAAAGGTTATCGTTTCAATAGCAGTTTAAATAAAAATAGGAGAAAATAATATAATCATCTTCGATAACCTTTGAACATTTGGTACAATAAGCCGTTACAGTCAATTGGACTGAAATATCAGCATTTAAAACTCGTGACATTGAAAATATATACATTTAGTGTGTCATTCTAATCTTATTAACATTTTTATTTTCAGATTTAGAAAGAACCAGCACATTTTATAATTTTTGTTTTTATAATTAAAATAAATGTAACAAGTAAAAAGAACCCTCTAATATTTCTCCTGCGAATATTAAGAAAATGATTTTTTAGTACATCTATCAATTTTAAAGCCTGTAAATCTGAAATATCTTCGTATAACATCTCCAAAGAAATAAACTCTAATATTACCTAGTGAAATTTAGCATGCTTTGGTAAAATATCGGATCGAATGATAATCAATCTTCCTCAGAGAGCAAAATAATTTCCTTCCGATGAAATCTATTCACCCCAAATCGTTCCGAGTACGGCAACAAAGACTTCCTACTCTCTCACCCGCTTTCTTTCGAGCGAGTACCCTTTTGGTAAGAAACAAGTAAATGGATCTGTGTCAAAATTATACCGCTGTGAACTCTGAAAAACCGCCCAGTCGAAGAAAGGGTGTCGTTTGCCTCGCTCTAGCGTCATTATTACCACCACCAGCCTTTCATCAATTATTTCCTTCCTGGGAGAGCTCTCTCTCCTTTACTCATCTCTGCTGACCCACATGCTTAGACCAAGTAGTTCGTGACTGACCTTCGGCGGACCGCAACACCCTTTCCCCACTCACGGCTACACGCTTTTAAGGTTTTTAAGTCCTACAATCCGCTCTCCCTCGCACCTTTGGCTTCCCGTGCCACCTCGTTGATCAGCCCCTTTCTCCTCCCCAAATCACCCTCTTCACGCACCTCCTAACGTCCTTCACTCACTCGCCGTCAGGCAACGGGAAGCAGACGTCTTCCACAGCGTCCAATCCTCCGCCTCCACCACCACTTCCGCCCACGGGTACCCCTCAGGCGTTCAGCTCACAAGCCGAGACGGGGCCCACCGAGTCGAACACGCGAAGGGAGGTGGAAGCACCTCACCAGAGGGCTCCGAAACCGGTGCAGCGGCAGCTGGTGTTAATCCTCCCTCCGCACTTCCCAGTGGGTGATAACGCTTTGGTTAAACCCTCCGAGATCCTCAAAAGTATAGGTGCAAAGGGTGCTAGCGGTAGGCCACAATCACCAGCAGATACCATGCCTTCTACAACAAGAGTTGAGGTCTCCCAAGAAGAGGTGATTGAAGAGGTTGTAGAAACTTCTTCGGTGATGAGCATTCCTGCTTGCGGTCCTAAGCCCCCACCACTGCCCGGAACCTCCTCCTCAGTAGCCACCGATCAAGGAATGGGAACTATCCATGGGAATGTAAAGCAGCAGCAACAGCCACTGGCAACTATCAGCATCCATGACATCAACAGTGTGCAACTGCGACGCACTGAGAAATTGACCAAGACGCTGTCTGCTCCTCCCATGACGTCGACCACCACTTCTCAGAAATCTTTGAGTGAGTGTAGGATTTTGTGTGTACCTGTGGTTTGCTCTAAATTGTTCCCGGCCTCTCTGTTATGTTGTGCTTCTGGGTCTGCTCATCACGAGGATAAATGCGTCTATGTATCGGAGGGAGGAGATCATACAGGTTATTGTGGCGTTTCATTATTTTATGCCTGTTTCTCTCTCTCTCTTAACTCTATTCTCTTTGCTTCCAAAGTTTTGTGGCTAATGACCCTCATAGATATCCTCATTTCACTTGATGCATCTGCTTCATAGCATGTATAATAATTAAGGGGAAGCACTGGGCGTGTGGTAAAGAGTTTTCTTTTGCATATTTTTGCTATAGAAAAGTATGCTCTCTCTGAAGTCATCAAATGCGATTATTATTTCGCAACATGTGAAACGTGTCATTTAAATAGTACTTCAAGGAAATTTAAGCACAACTTCTTGATAATTGGATTATATGGACATTTTATTTAAAACTACAACAAGCTTTTTCTGCATGAAACCTTTTCTTTCTGTTTCATAATATTTGAAAAGCAGTTTTTAGATTCAATTACTTATAAACTTTTCAAGATATGCTGTATGTATATCTAAAATTTTACCGTTTTATTAGACATTGTTACAACCAGTGCCGGAGGTGCCCAGCAAGCATACATCTCCCATAAAGAAAACCTGATTGCTGAGTTGAAGATGTCAAGGGATATTTCAGGGATAAAGAAGATGAAGGTAGAAAAAGCTAAGGAGGAAGAAATGCATGAGAAGGAGATGTTTGTGGAGATTTCTAAGCAGCTAACTGCAGATAACTTTGTACAAAAAGTAAGTCAAATTTTTTTTTGTTTATAAGCTAAACAAAATAATATTTCATAAAATTCACAGAGGAGGCTGCTGCTTCATGGATTTTTTATGACATCCATTACTAATCTATGACATGGATTACTAATTCATTAGTAAACACAATTTTTCTTTGTTGCTCAAAACCGTGTTTTATTCAACAATTCCTCATGAAATATCTCATAAAACCTATGGCAGATCAGCTGCAATGCTTCAGCCACTGCCAAAATTCAGTAAATGCCTCTTTTTAATGCCTCAAAACATTATTCCAATATTCTCATCTACAACTTAATCTAAATATCTCATTTGGATCTTTCAATCTACCTGGACTAGCATTCTTTTGGACCAGGAGATTGAATGACATGACACATTACTAGAACTGGCCAAGTTCGGACTAGTAACATTTTATATTATAATATAAAATATATTAAGTATGG
>KZ308957.1:263447-279564 GCA_000376725.2 Ladona fulva
ATAAATCATATACATTAATTATTACAAACGGAAGACACAATGGAGATGAATCATTTTCTACAGAGCCAGAAAAAGATGTGAAAATATTCTGTTCAAATGGAGAAAATAACAAAGAAAACAACAAAACAGAACAGTTGAAAAATGTTGACAAAGAAAAAGAATCAGGCAGTGACATGTCACAAGGTAAAAAGACAAGTAAGCATGAAGAGGATAATGCCCAAATCATCCCATGGAGAGCCCAGCTAAGGAAAACAAATAGCAAGCTAAACCTTTTGGAGTGAAGGAAATGTCAGATGCTGATACTTGCAAATAGTTTATTATTTAAATAGAGGAAGGAAGCAACTGTACATCAGAGAAAAATTAAAAAACATGTACATTTAATCTATATGAATCCATAGTTTTAGTTTTATGTAAATTTCATAATATTTGATTGTTAATAATAGATGTAATTATAGTCATTAAAATATGAAATGTTAAACTTTTTCTTGCTCCAAAACACTTTCTATTTGGTTGAATTTTATATCATAAACAAAATTTTCTGTATAGATTGTACCCATTACATCTTTCCTGTACATGAAATCTTTTCTGTTTTGGGTTGGCTATGAAATCTCCTTCAAGATAGAGATATGTTCAATTTCACTCAAATGTAGCAGTAAGTGACTCACCATATAAAAACTTCCACCCACTGTTCTGTCCTCATACATAGAGATGCTCTCTGCTAAGGAAAATCTATCATGACTATGCTTTAAGATTTATTGTACGCATCTAAAGATAGGAGTAAATTTATATATTAAGCCATGGGTTATAAGAGAAAGGGCTATAACATTTATGAGTCAAGCATTTTCTTGATTAATATGGCAAGAATTCTTATGATACTGATAATGTTACTCAAGTTCTTGCTTTATTTGTGATTTTTATTGTGGTAAAGCTTGTTGAAGTTGTGAAATTGCGTGTCATTAATAAAAGCCATTCGAAATACACTAATGTAATACATCTTATTTTTTCTACCACGTTAACAATTTGGGCCATTCAAAAAAAGTCGTCATCATTGAAATCTCTGAAACTGAGTAGTGAGTTATTTAGCTGCATATTTATGATATAACTGTGAACCTATTGCAGAAAAAAGAGATCATAGAGTCTATTTCTCCTATTAAAAAATATTATTATTATTCTGTTAACAGAAAAGATAAAGAATGTTTGGAGGGTAGGGAGATAAAATTAAATAAGTTATTTCTAAAAAAGTTGGAGAAAATGTTTTCCTACTCGGAAAATTTCGCGATCTTAAAGGTGATGCGCATGTTGCCTAACTCCGATTTTCAGTTGGTACTTATGCGTTCAAAATGTCTAGTTGTGTCAACGGTCGGACGCATGCCTATTATTTTTGAGCATACCCTGAAAGTCTCCCGCGAATCCGTTTCCCACAAACGTAGTTCTTGCCCTTTTTACATGGCGAATTTAAGTTATTTTGTGCCTAATCTGACACATTTGGCACGTTTTCTCCTCGTTTATGATGCAAAGCTATAAATTTTAATATAAACCATTAATATTCCATGTTTTTACCTTAAGCGTTCAGGAAGTTACCGGAAGCCGCTCGTGGCATTCATTGTCCCGCGTGTTAGCTTCAGAAACATTGGAGCGAATTCAATGTTAACAAATGAATCAATATACGTGTTCGACGCTATTTCCGGCTAGGTTACAGGCTTCAAGTTACCGGATACATTGTTATCCTTTCTCTACCAAAGTCCCGCCCTGCGGTAACATTGCAAATAACCAAACCGGTTCTTTTTAAGTAAAATAGTTCGTCTTACTGGCGGAGTGATGCCACAGAAGTCCGCTTGACGTCACACAGTTCTAATACGGCCATTCTGACATTCATCTTCGAGACAACTTCAACAGCAGGAACAATAAGGCTTTCATCTCAATCATCATATGAAATTTGTGAAATAGGATAATTCTTAATCTGCCGTCAGAGTGCCGTTTACTGACAAATAATGAAAAACAACGGGAATACCTGTTGTAAGCTCTGCAAAGGTTTCAGTCCTAAAGTCGAAACAACACCAACTGACAATACGATACCGGCAATTCCAGTCGCAATCATCATCAGCTAAGTTCAGCGAACCGGGTTTGTTTCATCTCTACCAGTCTGTTTAGTGACCATGGGATTTAACTTGCTATTCAAATGTTTACTTGGCGTATTGCACAAATATAGAAAGACCATTTCATTGTAGATAACTCTTAGAAAACTTTTCAAGACAATAAAGATGGCCAAAACAGAGTAATAATTATGAACTCTCAAACCAAAATAAAGACTGTAGAGCAGGTGGCATCGTCCCTCGAGTGAAATACCAATTTAAGTTTTTTAAAGTTTTCCGGGCAAGTAATAATTCCTTTGTGAAAACACTGTTGAATGAATTCACCCATTTTCACGACTTCATACCTATCGTGTAGTAAAAGTTATGTCAATTTACATGGTCTAACAAAATCCATTCGATGATTTAGTTTCCTTAGGGTATACACACCAATTGTTATGTAAACAGCCGTATAAATAGACGCTTTCCTTACCATTTATTTTTATTTTTTTATTATTTTTGAGAAATAATCGGTCAAGCAATTCAAGGCTGCAGTTAAGTTGCGGTCTTTATTCAGGGAGAATTCGGCTGACTGCCGCATAGCAAGACGCAAACCGTCAAGATGGTCGGGATTGTGCCGTCGATGATAAGGCGTAGCTGTTGAATTCTGGCATCTGTAACTTCAAATGCCGCTCACTCATTCTGACTTAGTGCCCGTTTATATGCAAAGAAGATAGGGACCAGTAAAAGGACGTCATCACTCTTATCTCCCCGCTGTGAGAAACAGCGAAGAAGGCAATGGAACTTCTTTCTCATTTCGATTTTCATTTCGTCACTTGACTTCATTTGTCACTTGACAAATAGTGTTTTGTCTTGTTATACCATAGCCTACACAGTGATTTAAAACGATATTTTTCGAAGTGCTTCGTAAAACAGTGAACAAACACATTTAGTGACTCAATATCTATTGATGATAGAGCAAATCAAAGCAAACACGTTCACAGCTCTTCCTCACATCCCCGAGAGGAGAGGGCGGATTGATCGCACGCTGCTTTCGCCAATGGTATTATCCGACCCATCTACCTATACCGTCATCCCCTAGGGACAACCATCCTCCTAGAAGACTCCTCTGGAGCCAAGCTGCTTGCCCGGAGCCTCCTCGCCAGCCTCCTGAAAGTGAAGGACCGTTTAGCACGCCACGCATGTAGTGAAACCCTACAGGATTCTCAAGGGAACAATACAAGTGACGTGCAAACTGTTCTAACACCCAATGTTAATGTAAATGAGCAAACAAGTCATAATCCATGTAACCCTTGTAGTAAAAGTGGTAAAGGAGTAAGGGACAGAATGGACGATGACTGCTTTGCTCTGGTTTCCAACCAGAAAAAAAGACTTTATCCTACCTTTCCAACCCAAACACCGGCCCGAAGAATATCCCCAAGACCCACGCCGCCACGGGCAGAGAGTCATTCAAGAACCCTATTTCATTCTGTTTTGACATTTTTCAAAAGTCATTTTAATTGCATTTATTTTAGAATTGATATTAATATTACTTTTAAGTAATAATAGCAGTAATTTATACCTTATTTAAAAATTTTGCAATTATCCGCAACAATGTTGGTTCGTCCTTAGGCCCGTAATGGGGGAAGGAAGTAAAAACTGTTTGCAGAATTTTCTAAAAGTTGAGAAGAAATTTAAGTATTTGGAAGATTTTCTAACAATATCGACCGATCATTTAATTCCAAATCACGAAATTCTTGCTACTGAAGTAGAATTTAATCAATCGCATGAATAACTTATTCATAATTTTATGTTTGAATATTCTTCGCAAGTTGTGACATGAACGTTAATTTACTGAAAACTCTGTCACTCTCGCCAGCAATCTCTTTTTGTCACATCTTTTCGTCCTTCCTTTCTTTTAAATTGAACAATCCTGCAATAGATATTTAGAATATAATGGCTGAGGAGCCGATTGATTCTAAATGGGAAAATGAAAATTGGTAACTGCAATACTAATTGCGACTTCCTGGATCCTCAAGAAAAGTTTAAATGATCAATGTAACTAACGAGACGGATGAATCACTAATTACTTAACGAAAAGTGTATTTTTCTCTTCATCCTTTGTGCGATCTTGTTATGGACAAATGCTCACTTTCAAATGTATGGAATATTTAAGAGAAGGATTTAAAATGAAAGTAGTAGTAATAGAATTATAAATCCACCCGGCAACCATAGCGTTGATAATATAACCAAATTTTCTTTTAGCACCTAATATTTAATAAAAATATCCTTAAGTCCTAAATTTTCTCTTTCCTATCCCTGCTCTGATGAATGCTTTATTTTCTCACCTTTTTATTTGTGACAATGCAAAATTAACTGTCCACGTTGTCAAATCGAGCTGATTAAGATATACTCCAAATTGGTCGTAAATTTTACACCGGGAATTGCCATCGTAAACGCAAAATTGCCTACTCTTAATATAGTCAATCATTAACTCTGACCATTTCTTTAAAATGGGCCTGAATTCCTCGAATATTCTTAAGGGGTAATGTATGAGCTCGGCATTCAATACATTACACACAGTATACAATATTTACTTAAAATATATTACAGTCGATTGAGAAATGAGAATTATTTAGAACATAAGACAGCTTACAGCAAACATTAAGTGTTGAGACGAAGAGTTTAAGTGTAAATACAAATACAAATAATGAGCTCAGAAAAATCCAAATTTGCGATATAACCATTTTTAACTAATAATTTTGTTAATGAATTTAATCTTTCCTGTGAAAATGATGATCCCAAATATGTTTAAATTTGCTTAATTTTGCAAGCACTTTTTTTCTCGCTTGCAAAAAATTTGTCTGGAATTCTTGCTTGTGCTTCCTTATTTTTGCCTTTCATATTTTCGCAATCGTTCCAGGGCTCACGATCATAAAGTACTGTGGATGACAAAAATTCGGTTAGCAAGACCAAATTAACAGTAAACCAATTCCTCCAGAGAAACAGCAAAATATTCCCTGAGCAACCCATTCCGATTCTAGTAATTCAAATAGAAAACACAACTACTTGGGGAGAATTCTAAAGAATACCGCACCGCACATCGAAAAATTCCAACAGCTTGGGCACACAAAAAATTACTGAAATTTTTAACCCAATCGCATGAAATGCGGTGGCCCCTATTTATCTAGCAACAGTTAAGAAATCCCCACAGACCTACCCAATTGCTATGTAAAAAAACACAAGGCAAACGACAAAGGACGTGAAATAATCCTAAAAGAAAAAGAAATTATAAAAAAATCGAACATTTTTTAGTATTTTAGCTAGGAGTTTGAGTTACGATGGCTTTCCCGAGGACTATCGCAACTCCATGCTTGAGGGTCGCTGGTTACGAGACACTTTTGTCTCGTATCGCGATCCTTGAGAGGGAGGTCGCGGACCTCTGCTCTCCGCTCGTTGGGTTGGGTTAGGTGTCGGCTCGCGCAGTGCCCTCCGTCATGAGTCCTAAAGTTTGTCGTGCTTTGTGCACGGTGCCTCAGCCTTGACGAAACACAAAAATTGGAATGGAATGGAATCGGTGCGGGTCGTTGTGAGTGGAAGCCGGTCTCCAAACGCGGTAATCGCGGTGTTGTGCTGCTAAAGCAGTGTGCTGGGGATGCTTCGGCTGAACCGCTCGCTGTTAGCAATAGCTTTGAGATATTGACGGACCTTGAGCTTGAACACTCGCCCGTTGCCGCGGTGGAGGCAGGTCGAAGGCAGGCTGTGGGGGGAGGGGGGTGTTAGTATTAGGGAGCTCCAACGTCCGGCGAGGCGTATCATGCCTCCATTGTGGCGAAGGGCCCGCCAGGAGGGTGTTGCGGAGCGGGTGCTATCCAAGTGTATACCTGGAGGTGCCCCAAGTGACGTAGGAGTTGAGGGCGGCGGTCGGGGAGATGGGTTGCATGTGGTGGCTTATAACACGAAAGGTGAACCATTCGGTGAAAGAGGAGAAAGACTTTCGAATTTTTAACATTACCCATATGATGGCAACAGAAAGAAAAACGTGCTCCTACATCATCGGCTATAAGCATATATAAGGTAACTGAATATGCTAAACAGCATGGTAACAGGGTCGTAGTAAGGTATTATGAACCACCTCCAACAGAAAAAATATTCCCTTATCAGTGTAAACAAGAGCCTCTTTTGAAGCCTGTACCCAAATAAGTACAAGTACGTAAGTAAACGTAACCTGCATCAGACTACACCAAAGTGGGCAGAACTGTAGAAAGAAATGAAGGAATGGATAGTTGGGGAGAGGAAACTGGGTCATGCACTGTCAACAAAATCTATAATTAAGGAGTCAACATTAAGGGCAGAAGCACAGGGTCTGGCTGATTTTCAAGGCTAAGCAAGCTGGTGCTACAGATTTATGAATAGGCAAAGACTGGCAATGAGACTGAAAACAGGAATAGCACAGAAAATGCCTAAAAACTATGAGAACCAAATTATCAAATTTCACAGGCTCATAATCAATGTGAAAAAAGAGAATGACTACAACTTGGCCAGATCAGAGACATGGATGAAGTGCTGTTAACATTTGATGTGGTATCAAATAGGACAGTGGATGCTAAAGGGTCCAAAACCATTACTACAAAGACACCTGGGAATGAGAAAACTCATAACAATGTAGTGCTATCCTATTGTGCAGATGGAATTTTCAAAGGGAATACTTTTCCAAAAGACAAAATTCCTTGAGGAATTTTTCTTCATATCCACCTATATCCACATATATTCTTGTGTGGGACCAGTTTTGAGCTCGCAAAACAAAGGCTATTAAAGGGTGCAAAAACTGAAGACAAAAATGGTAGTGATCCCTGGTGGCTTAACAAGCCAATTACAACCACTGGATGTATCTATCAACAAACCTTTGAACACTGTTATGAAAGAAGAATGGAACCAGTTGATGACATCACCTGACCATGACTTGACACCAACAGGTCGTAATGGAATGCCATAAAGACTGAAATTGTAGTGAAATCATTTAAAATATGTGGTATCAGTAATTCGTTAGATGGTACAGAGAATGACATTCTGTTTGATGATAGTGAATCATCACACAGTTTCAATGACTCTGATGATACAGATGACTGCAGAGAACTTTATGGATTTGAAGAGGTAGCTGGTTTTTAGAATTGAAAGTCTGAAATTGTTTCCCTAATATACAACAGGTAAAATTTTAATACATTAAATTTTATATTAAATAAATTCTCAAAGAGATTCTTTATTTTCTGATTACCTGAGGTATGAAAATATAGGATGTAGAGAAGTAACTGTTGGAGTGCAAGAATCAGTAAATTATGAAAGCTAACATAAAATAACCTTCAATTGAATTTATTTGAACTTGAAAATGTTTTGCTGAGAATCAATTTCATGATAGTTAATGCAGTGAAGTAAGTACTATGCTATATGAATATTTTATGTATTTTAATGCAGTGGAATGCATAGAAAAACATTAATTGATTCCTAGTACTGAAGTTACCAACATGAATTACCTACATAACTCTCCTTCTTTTTGACCAAAACAAAACTTTTTTTTCCAAAATTTTGCTTCCAAATACTGGGGCGTATCCTCAAGGCTGGAAAATATGGTCTAATCTTGAGATTAAAGTTCTGCTGCCAGTTTTTCAATCTAGAAGACCCATTTGTCCAAATCACTGTAAGATTGGTTGTCAAAATTTTCTGCTAAAGATGTGGTTGCAGTTTTAGCCATTCAATCACTCATCTGTTCAAACATGCTGGACATGCTTAAAAAAGCTTTCATTCCAAGCATGATGTCATATATACCAAAAACCTTTCCAAGTCTTAAGTTTCCCACAATGCATTTCTTATGGGAGAATTTTGCTCTGACCTACAGTCTAACCCATTTTCATTTTGAAAGAGTATACATTAGAGAACCATCTCCACTAATAATATTTTGAATTTAAATCTTCTATTTTAATCAGAAGTGCCTCAAAAATTCTGATAATCTATGCTAAGTATTCATATGATAAAAGTCAAGTTTATGGGGCCTTCTCAGTAGTTTAAGAAAGGAGCTCTCGAGGGTCAAAGACAACACTGACTCCCTAGACCAGTCGGGGGTCTACATCCTGGGATGCGCGGAATGCCCCTCACAGTATGTGGGCCAAAGCGGGAGAGCGATCAGAAAGAGGGCGGCGGAACATAGGAGATGCTTCCAGCTGGGAAATCCCACCTCCGCCTTCGCCAACCATCTGATGGAGAAAGGCCACACCAGCTCCTTCGAAGCAAGACTCCTCCATCCCCAACAGAAAGGAAGAAAACTCAACGCATTGGAGATAATCGAAATATCCCTTACCCCTAACCTCACCAATGATCTCACATATCACGACCCCTCCCCACTCCTTTCTCTCCCATCAAAACTCCGTACACACCTATAAATTCTGCCAGTCTGACATGTTCTGGTACCTGAAGATGACTGTATAGTCGAAACCGGTCGATTGAAAATAAAAACTGTGGAAAATACGAAGAACTTAGTAATTTATTTAGATGGCGTTCCACAATGTTCGGCCTGAACACCTTCAGTTTATCCTATCATACCAACATTACCTATGATTGATATTCCTTTTCATGTGTGACACTATGGTCAGGGTCTATATGACATAAAATTGGCAGTTTAGTGACACTAACAGCAGTAAACCATGTCCTCTATTGCCATTCCAGGTTGCAAAAGTGGAAAACGCTTTAGAAAAATTCTTAAGTTCATCCCAATGTGGTTTTTAAGAGAGAATTTGGCAGTGCTCTTTTGTTGAACCCAGGAATAATATAAGGGAGGAAGCTTGAAAATTCCATATTGAAAGCACTTTCAGGTACTGCATCTAAGGTTTCAAGATGGCATCATTTCTGGAAGTGCTTCAAAATATAATCTGAGTTTCCCTTAATTTTTCACAGAATAATGTTTAATGTGTGCTGGAGTTGAACTTAAGATCAATTTGGAGGCAGTCAAGTTCAGCTAGTAAACAAAGGCACAATTCCAATCCACATTTCAAGTTATAATTTTTTTTGGAAATTGCTCAAAAAATCTTGAAAATCACAACAAGGTATTTATTTTGAAAGTATGGTTATATCTATTTAAAGGCCCCCAGAGGGCCCTGATATATAATACATATTTATTGAGAAAAAGCTATCAAGACCTCTCATGGACCCCAAGAAAACCTTTCCAATGCATATAGACAAGTGAGCCATGACCTCTATTATCATACAAGGTTGTATTAATCTATCTTTTCTGGAAGTGCGTAAAAATGAATTCTTGAATAAGTTTCAATGTAGTTCTTACTGTAATATCTGTCACCAGCCTGATGTCAAAATTAGAAGATATGATGCAGTGGAAGTGCTACAGAAAATTAATGAAAATAAAATGAACTCAAAGTGAGAATGGAAAAAGATGTCCTTCAGAGAGCAAATAAAGTAAGAATCACTCAATCAAAGAAATCATGAAGAAGATGAAATATAATCACTCGCTCACTATGATAGTCTGTTGAAGACAGTATTGTATGGTATTGTAGAATGGAGGTATGAAGAGGAAGGCCTATATTGTACTATGGGTGGCAGGTATTGGCTAATGTTGCAGTTATAAATCATAATAAAATGGAAGAATTGGCAAGGTAAAAGACAGTCTGGAGAGTTTAAACAAACATTTCATCAGATATTTTTCAATGGTGATGATTATGAACTACCTCATTCTTCATGCATGAACTTTGCAGTTACATTGACAGACTGCAAGCTTTTGTACCTTTTTTAATATCTTACCATCTAAACTTATAGATGGCTGTAGATGAACATTTTGACCTAATAAATTATGTGAATGTAAAAAATTAATCAATGAATAGTAATATTGCTAAATATCATCCTTTACTTAGTACTATAAAATTGCCCTAAGTTCTCTTCTAAAAGATTCATTTTAAATTTAAATCAGAAATTATAAGATTCTCTCAGGATTTTTGATGCCTAATAAGTTCAATTTGATTATTTTTATATAATTTCAAAACATTTATTATTCAGAATAACTACAGACACCTATTAGATGACATGAAGAAATCCATAAGAAGGATAGTCATCTTCAGAACTTCATGACGAATATATGTATTTGGAATTTTAGTTTCATATTTAGGGTTAATGTAGTTGCTCCCATATTTTCTTGGTTTTTCATAGTCAAAGGTCCATGTTAAGTAGGAACATACTGAAGCCTGGTGGTAATATATGTTTCCAATTTTATCATACATTTATCTTTCATTACTTAATATTCATAAGCACTTAAAACATCACATTTATTTGTAACATGCCCATTTATGTATAAGTGGCAATACAGGTTGTATACTCTCTCTTTAGAAATTATCCTCTATCACTTGTAACATATTAAAATGGAACATATTTAAATTAACTGGTATTTCCAATCAAAGTACTCTTGCTGGTTATAAACATAAATTAAATCATTTCTACTTTCATCGTGAAAATTATAATGGAAATTTATAATTTTCTTCAAATACAAACATAAGCATAGGAAAAAATTAGCCATACATATCAAGTTACTCAATAACAGTTGCATTGACACATTATATATTACCATACATTTACTTATGTTTATTACAAGTCATTAACATAGTTAAGCTTTCAGCAAAAGTTTCAGAGCTGCAGTCCATTCTTTCACAATAAAAAATATTATCTTAGCTCCACCACAGTATGGGAAAGATATGATCAGCTACAATTTTTATGAAGAAAAATACTGCTTTCATGAGAATTGGTTATGGTGAAATTTACATAGATAGGACAACCTATTTCTAGTAAGTAAATGGGTCTGTGACATGTTACATGCAAATGGGAAGATACAAAAGACTGTACAAAAAAGAGCCAACTGCATGTGAATAAACTTCTCACAATCTTCAGTTTCAAGTAACCAGAAAAGTTTTTCAATCATCACTTCAATGGCTTCCAAGATATATTTATTAGTCATATTCTTTAAATTGAAAAATTCAATAGCCAATTGCATTTTAATTGGGCTATCAATTTCCAAAATATTCTAAAAACTATGATTTTGAATTTTAAAAATCCAAAGTTTCATTTATAATGTATAATATTCTTTTCATTCCAAAATGTTAAATTTTAAGAATTTGTACAACTCATGAATTACAAAAATGCAATTATTTCACATATAATTTCCAGTTTCCTAAATCATTGTCAGTATCCTTTGGTTATCAGTGCATGAAAAAAAATTGAATAACTGCCAACCTCTCCATCTTTCCATCTTGAAATAAATGTGCCCAGACTACTGTTACTGAAGTTGTAAAGCCCATCATTAAGAAGTGTTAGAGACACTGAAACAACAATGAACACAAAGTATCCAGACTGACATGTTCTGGTACCTGAAGATGACTGTATANATACAAGCACCTTTGAATGTAAATTTGATATGAAACAAGTCATTAGTAGATGCAAATAAAAAACATAAATATATTATATATAATTATTTGTGTGTATTTATGTTTGTATGTGTGAATGTGTGTATATGAGTGTTTCAAAAGTATTATTTGAAGCTAACTTTCCTCTACATTTTTCATGGATATAGACATAAATACTCTATGAAATAAATAGTCATGAAAAGCACATGAATATAGACTGGTGACTCATCAGAGGCAAAAACAATTACAGAGGCAGTTTTGAATAATAATTAATATCCCATAAATTATACAACAAACGTTTCTTTTGACTTGGAATGCACACCAAATATTTCTTTGAGATGTTTATACACATATAAACATCTACTAGTAATCTGATTCAGTCATCCCCATCTGTTCGGCCATTTAAGGTCCTTCACATAGGGTTACAAGAGGTGGAGAGCCTCTTATTAACAATATGCCCCTTTATTATTGTAGGGCTTCTACCATTGAGTCATGGAGGCTGGGAGCTGAGGGCTATAAGAAATGAAGTCTTATCACCAAATATTTCATCAATTATTAGTTACCAAACCTGAGAGTAGTGTCATCTTCTTGTCTGCTGATGACATCAGAATTTTTCATCTATTCTCCTAAATATTGATTCCTTAGTTCTTTGGACTTAAATATTAATACCATACAGTATTAATGATCATGCCTCAACCCTTCTGTAATCATAAAACCACTAAAACTGATTTTTGATAAGCTCATCTTTTGTTCTCATAGTAAAATCTCTTCCAGCATAATGTTTCTCCATTTGACTCTTCCCATCCTTACTGGATGTTGCTATGCCCTATTTGCATTATCAGTCATGGCCTACCTTAGATTTCTCTCAATACTTCCCCTCCTTATCATAGCCCAATCCCCACGATTCACTGTAACTGCATGGTCACCCAGACAACTGTACGAGGGTGAACTAGGCCTCCAATTTCGCAGTTTACTGTGCGAGTTTCCCCATTAACCACAAATAAGGCTTCGTTGGCAGGAGTGACCATGTAGTGGCCAAAGATGCCAGATGCAGCAATTGGGCGATTGGGGTTGTCCCATTGTGCTAAGGATGGCTGCATGGCCCGACCCACACCTGTGATCATTTCCACTTTTCCTGAGGAGATATAGTAAGAAAAATTAATTTTAAGTTTCCATTGATTTACATAAGCCTTATGATTCAGTTAATAAAATAAAAGTTGGAAACTTCTCAAAGAAAGCCTCTCTTATTAAATTTAAAATAAGAAAATTAATTTCATTATGGCATATCAACACCAAAGTTAATCGAACCTGTCACTAAGTTTAGGAAAAGAATGTCTTCTTTGTCTGATGCACTTGCATAGAGATCATAACCATGGGTTGTCTGAGAAGGATAGAAAGCAATATCACTGATGTTCAATGTGGTTTTCACATCAAAACAAAATTTCAAACCATATTCTGAAAAAGAAATAGAAAAGGGTTCCTGAATGAGAACACTTTGAAATCAATCATTTATTTATCAATACCTGGTAAAGTCAAATAAAAAAAATGTTAGGAATGTGAAATTCACCTGTGATTTCTTGGACCACCAGTGTGACTCCCTGATCTCCTCGATCAAGAGTTACTACCTTGCGGCTATCAGGAGAGATTTGTGGCTTACCAAACAGTGCAGAGCGATAAGTGACTACTGCATCAGTAAGCTGATCCAATAATATCTGCCCAGTGGGGCGTCCTGTTATTGGTTCTTCACATTCAAGCACGGCATAGCCATCTACAAAATAAAGTAAATATGATAAAAGAAGAATAAACACAACTTTTACTTGTTACCACAGAATTTAATAAATATGACCTAGGTTTCAACACCTGGTGTCATCGTCAAGCACATGAAAAACAAGAAACACTTAATATATAGAAGTAGGAAAGTGAAGGGAGAATAGGAAGTAGGAAAGAAGGGGTTAAACAGGGTGAATGAAAGGAGACAGAGTTATCACAATGGAAGATATGATTGGGGAAGTGTAGGGGTAGAGGCTCTTATTGATAATGGTTGAAGAAGGTTCTGAGAGAGTTTTTGGAATTTCTAATTGCTCCAAACAGTTCATTGCCTGCCCTTTGTCTGGAAAGTGGAGAAATTCCATGTTAAAGGAACTCCTGTGGTCCTCCTTCAGCAAATACCACAAACAAGGAGGGAAGCCCCCAGGTTGTTCAGACAAAAGGATTTGGCATGTTCCTTTCTTCAGATCATGAAGCTCCTCTTGCATTGCCCCAGACAGACCCAAGACAGTCATTGCTTCTTAGACAATAGATGCCACTCCTCTCCCCAGGATACATTGGGTCTTTTTATTTCCTTAGGAGGTCTCCCAGTTCCCAAGAAGGCCTGAACACCATTCTAAGGTGGTCTTTTGGGAAGTGCTGTGCCACTGCTGTAAGTCAAAGCACATTTTTCCCTTCTTCTTTCTCATCTGATCAATGATCTTTAGAGGAAAACTGTTGGTGGAGGCAATCTGCTTTATGGGGGAAACTTCTTTCTGGTAAATGTCAGGGGAAAGGGGTAAATGAAATTGATGTAGGAATGGAAAGGGGCTATGGGAAGGAACATGGAGTGAACCCACAGGAATGACATGATCTATGTACATTGGTTCATGATAAGTTTCCAAAACATGTTTACTACTCTTGATACTCAGACTAAGATCTTGGAAACTGAGTGCCCCCAGACAAGATTATTTGCAAGAGAAGAAGATTCTAGGGTAAAAAGTTTTGAGAACCATCAGCAAATGATTGATCTGGTGGTCTGAGCTGTTCCAACAGCAGATGAAATCATCTTCATACCAGTAGCAGCATACAATTGAGCTAATACCTGAGGAGACCCAGCCCAGCTACCCTTCTAATTACCTGATGGGAATAATTTATTTTCAAAATTATATAGAGAAATTTCTGCAAGAAGCCATGAAAAAGGTGCTCCCATAATGGTAGATCCCATCTCAAACCCTTCTTCAGCCATTATCAGTGAGAAACGTTACCCCTACACTTCCCAAATCCTTTCTTCCACTGTAAAAACTCTGTTGCCTTTCATTCACCCTGTTTAACCCCTTTTCCCCTACTCACTACTCCCCCTTCCCTTTCTACAATTCAATGAAACACTCAATTGTCTCTTACTTTTCATGTATATGATGATGATGTCAAGCTTTGAAACCTAAGTCACCCTTAGTAAATTCTGTGGTTATGACTAAAAGTTGTGTTAAATCCTCTTTCATCATCAAGAGCTACCACAAAGTTGGGGCTAAAACATTGTAATTTGGTAAAGTAAATGTTTTTGAATCAGTCAATTTAATCGGTCATAGTTCTTCATTTGGCAATGATTAAGATATTTGACTGACTAAATGGTTTGGTAGCAGTATTTAAAGCCATGTAAAGTAAATGAGGAATGTGAGGCAAACCTCTCTGAAGCATCACAACATTGTTTTAAAGTTGTTTGTACATTTGAAGAAACAGATTAAAAAAGTATTTCACCTTGGATGTTAATAATATATTGCATATTTTGTGTTTTCATTAAACATGTATGCATGTATTTGCATCTTTGCTTACATAAAGATGAAAATTCTATTTCTCTTGGTACACAATTATATGGAGTCAAATCAACGCTGCGGATGTAGCGCATGTTAGCCAGATCCAACTTGAAAAGTCCTCTCTGGTTGGTGTGGGTGACATAACCATACTTGAAAGAATGTGAGAAGTCCTGAAAAATGAAAAAAATTATTTTTATTCTAATCAAAAGGAAGAGTGTCACATCATAGATAATCATGTAGGCAACTACAGTTTATACAGATTTAATTGGCATTGTAAAGATTGCCATGCTCTATGTTCGTGGAAAATACCATATAGATGGAAATATACAAGTTACCTGCAGTGGAGGCATGAAGAGACCTTTGACTAGGTCAAACTGCCCATCAATTGGTTCAGGATGAACAGTATGATGCTTGCGTTTCTGAGATGCATCTCGGATTATTTGAATAGTCTTAATTCCATGATTCTCCTCACTCCTCCAATTAAGAACCCAAACTTGATCAAGAGGTGGCACATGATGCAATTGAACTGGATATTTATCAGTTACTACAACCTATAGAAAAGGAATAAATGTTCAATAATGTTGCTACTATGAAAGCATTTGAAACCAGCTAATAAACAAGTCAAAGTGATTAAGGTACTTTATATCCAATTCCCTAACTGAAAGATAAACATTGTATCATAAATAGATTTTTGTATATACTTACATCAACAACAACCATCTGAATCTTGCTGATAACTAATACACGGTCCTTTTTTGGCTGGGTAACATACACATAGCGGTTGTCTACATTAATTGCTTGACCCCAGCTACAATTCACTCCTTTGTCACCACAAACATATTCCTGCAGGGATTGAAATATTATTCATTGCTATAATATCACTCTCTGAAATCTGCCAGTAAAACAATCATAATGCTAGGCAATAAGATTCTTCCCAAGTTTTAGCATTGAAAATGATAATTATATTTTCCTTATTTTTACTCAATTACTCTATAAGTAAAAAGTTTTCTAACTAAACAAGTAAATTTTATGATTGATT
>KZ308957.1:288084-335066 GCA_000376725.2 Ladona fulva
TATATATATAATTATTTCAATCAGTAATAGAAAATTCAGTAAAAAAATCTTCTTTCAACTCACTGTGCACTGTGAGGACATGGGTTTGAACAACATCCTTGTTTCTTTGGGCATGGCAGGTGTAGTTTCCAGCGTGAATAAGTTGGATATGTGTTAAATACAGGGAGCCATCTGAAAAGACACGGATGTCACTTCCTCCATCTCCGGATGGGCTTGAGGGTGAGCTCTCCACCAAAGTTGATAGATCAGCTCCATGTCGGCGCCACACGATAGGCGGAGGTGGGGTTCCAGTGACATCGCACTTTATTTCCACGTTGTCTCCAACACGCGCTGATAGGTGATTCACTTCCAGAGCTTTGTCAAGTGACACAACGGATACACCTCGATTAAAAAGAAATTACAGTTTATTCTGTTCAATTCATATATGAGGGGACAAGTACAAAATCTCCAGGAAAGCAAATATTTAAACCATTTTCTGAGGTTTGGATATCAATGTGAAGATAATTTAACAATGAGGAAGCAGCTTCAAAATCAATTGGTTAATAAGTCTCCCCTTCCAAATTTTTATGAAATCAAAATATATTTGTTTTGTCTCCTTTATAGTTAAGAATAAATTCCAGTTTTGCTAATGTAAAAGTTGGAATGCTAATTTAGCAACACTGAGGTCACAATTTTAAAGCCTGGTTAGGACAACATCACACATCAGTTCAGTTTTTGTTCAGGTTTTGTTGGTCTGCAAGGACTATCTTTCTCTCTCAATGAAGTCCTAATTCATATTCTTCTTCTAAGTAACTCATTTCTGAGCTAATTAGCCACAAGATTTTGGTTTAATTAGGCTTAGAACAAAGTAGGAATGAATATAAGATAAATGATAGTGCAAAATTCCATGTTGAAATTCATGGCGTACTTCCAGTCCTATAGTCGATTCGTGGTAGGATTCCCTAATATGCCACACTCAAGAGACATGTAAAGAGTAATGTCACAGTTAGATAAATAGTATATGTTTCATTGAAAATTAAGTAATTCAAATTTAGGGTGATAGAAATGGAGGCAACTCACTGTATAATTTGCTGAATGCCATGTAAAATTCATTTATATTCAGATGACCATCTTTGTCTGTGTCATCATAGGACAGCATGTCTCCAAGATCGCATCCTTTGGCAAGCTGGTTGAGATGCTCTCTCTGTGAAATCTATGGAGAATTGAAAATGTAAAAGGTAAGAATTAATTATTGTATGTCAAGCTTACCCTTTCCATGAAAAGTAGTTCATCTTACCTTCACTAATTCTTCCTTCTCTAAAGCTCCATCATTATTCTGATCATAGTGACTAAACATGATACTAACTAAATATTCTTTCCCTGAACTCCTGTTGTCTTGAGCCATCAGTTTAGCATGATTGTACAGCAGAAGGTTATCCTGTAATCCATCATTAATATAATATATTAAAAAAAGTATTGATGTATATTTTATTACGATTCTGAATAAAGATGATCAACATTATCTTACCTTCATAATTTCATACTCCTGAATTGAGCAGGAATCTTTTTTGTTTTTATGGTTACCTTTCAGCTTTCCTGCAGATGAATGGAAGGCAGAAACACTTGGCCAGGTGTAATTGTGTAAAGAGGAAGTAGCAGGTGGCTCAACTGGTGAAGCCATAAGGCGCTCTTTAACTTTATCTGAAAAATACAATAGTTTGATGCAACCAGAAGGAGTCCACTGATGGATGAAATATATTTAAGAGTTCATAATTATCAGTTTCCTACATCTATGTAACATTAAAAATTTTGTTAAATTATGTTGCAACCTTAACTATATGCCCTTAAATTTTATACACATTCTTTCCCATTGATTATATGATATAACAATAACTGTCATGCGAAGCATAAAATAGCTTATCTATCATTAGAACTGACCTGACTAAGTTTTGGATTGCAGTTTGCTTGTATGTATGATAATTTACAATTTCATAATCATGAAGTCATAATATCATAATATCATATTATGAGATTGACAGAAGTTGTCAACCTGAGTTACAAAATGCAGTAAGAAAATGATATTGACTGAAACAATACTAATACACACATTCATATTAATATCCAATAAATATTTATAATAACAAAACGTCACATAACAAATCGGTAAACCTATGCAAGAGAGGTTTCACCACTGTTTATTGTTGAAACAGCTGAAATACACTTTTAGGCGTACGTTCATAAAATGCGTCATTATCAGTACATAATGATTTGCCAGCTAATAAGTATTTTCCGTAAAGAGCATTTATGGCAAGAAATATTTGCTTATTTTGATTCCCAGCAGGTGATGAACAGAAATTTCTCTTGTGTTCTCAACCAAATGATCTGGCTTGATATCCACAGATGTTTTAACCACAAACTCTGTAGCCATCAACATGACCACTCGGCCATGTCGGCTAGATCACATGACTAAGAACACGAGAGGAATTTCTGTAGCAGAGAAAGCAATATTCATCTGCCAATTTAAGCCTCTGTCAGGTAATTGATTTTTTCCTATCGAGATTACTTAAAATTTTGTCGTGCGTGAAATAGACGACAAAATAAAGTTAACGGATCTCAAACTTATTCAACTTGTTCATTATCACCATTTAAAGTAACGTTCTTCTTGCAGAGTTCCCTACTTTTAACAGCAACTACCAGAGAAGGAGAAATTCTATTTACTCATATGGAAAGTTGCGTAAGGCCATCCAGGAGGAATAGAAGAAGGGTAGGCATCAATCTCAGGAGACACGGTGGTTGTGGACGGCGGCTCAGTACAGTCAAAAGGAGGATGAGCTGCCTTGTCGATTGCTATTGGTTTTCCCTTGAGACAAGCGGCCCGGTGCAGTTCACAATGGTTCATATACAGAATTCCATCCGTTCCACAAACGGGCTTCCGGTGTCGATGGCAGTGGCGCTGGCAGGTGCACACAACATCCCCGTTTGATTCCTTTTCACATTGGCGCCCTTTGCCACAGAATCTCCCTAGGCATGGGTCTGTGAAATAAACGTCCATTCTATATGTACATAACAGCTCTTTATATGTATATATACTACTATATATCATTATATATATAATTAAACGTCCATATTCTGAACTCAAAAATGCCAATAGCCTTGAAGTTAATGATGAAATTTCAAGAAAGGGATGCTGGTTTGTTTACGTTCTCAATTTAGTTCGTTTCTCTAGTCCTTCCTTTCAACATGCCAGTTCTAATGCAAGTTGCACGGATGATTTTCACCTTAGCAAATATACGTTACTATTTCTTATACTTACGAAACTTTCATATGGAATATTTTGAATTCTCGAAAGAAGTTTCAAAAACCTTGTTGTTTTCCTGTTTTTAGAATGATACGAGTAAAAGGATTGATATTGGCTGTCGTCTAAGAATGCGTATGTCTTTGCTGTCTCTTCGTTTGACATTAACTCCCAAACTACAAGAGTGTTATTTTTGGCAATTTAATTAATTCAAAATGCAATCGTAGCCATTAAATATTGAAAAATTGAGTCACAAGACGATGTCCTTATTGCGGTATCTTATGGCCTAGACCAGGCAGATGACAACATTAACTGAAAAAAATGTATTCGGTAAAACTTTCATCAAAGTTTTTTTTGATAAACTTGTTCATAGGAGCAATTTTGGAATTAAGAGCTTGGAGTTTTATTGGATTAATAATTCGTCGCAGTTATACATGAGTCTCTGGAATATTTTCCAATTTTTATTCTTTTTACCGTCACTGTTTGTATTTAAGAATTAAATCGAAATAATTTCAATTAATTTTTACGTCTTTTATCAAACAAGAGCTTCTAACGGCTGTTTGTTATTATGCACCCATCGGGATAACTAATTTTCGTACATACTACCAAAGTAGTCTCATGTCAAAGTTTATATGGCCTTATTCACTCTTCTAGATTGGTTAAGAACAACACTTTAAAAATTTCGCTGAAATTTCTCTCCTTTAGGACATGTTAACGCTATGAGCAAACGCAATGCAAGGGCAGGCGAATTCAGAAAGCAGCCGAACTTAGAAGGCGTATTAAAATTAGGCCAACTGCATGCAGGCACGGAAACCACATCCTCCCCGTTTGTTGCAATCGATAAAACAAAGAGTGAGTAATTACAGAATTCGGAATATCATTATCTATTCTAATTTTTGCATAAGGTTACATGATGATTTCACTACGAATGTAGAGAAAACAAAGTATGGTGTGAAATATATAAGTGTGTATATTTATCCGTCACATCACGATTGTAGACGATAGATTAAAAGCGGGCTTCCGGATAGCGCGTGGATGACGCGCTCGACTTTGGTGAAAGTGGTTACGGGTTCGATTCCCTGTGGGAGCCCACGTGCGAAATGACCTTAACTGTTGAAGCACTTTTAAAGTTACTTTAAAATCATTTGGAATAATAGAATCCTCCATCGATAGAAAAGGATATTTGTCAAACACTTGCCTTAGAGGCTATTTACTCGCCACAGGATTACTACGGACAATATTCTATCGGAATTTGTATCCTTATTCCTAGATTCCTTATTTCCCCCCGATGAAAACATAATCGGCCACTGCGATGGTAAGTTCGACTTTCTTTGTGTTCGACTCCCCGTAACATTCCAGAGTAAGGATAGATTTTCAAATAATTGGAAATATTGATATGCAATCACTCATCTCGAAAGCGATGCCACTAAATTTATTTTTCAAAAGATTCTGGAACCAATATAATATCACCTTACCGAACGAAATAATGTATTTACTGTATGTATTACATTATCTGTTTACTTAAATTTAATAATGTATTAACCATTCTTAAAATTATTTCGTTAAGTATGATTTAAAAAGTCAAATGGAAAGCTCAGATTAAACAATAGCGAGTCGGATGGCTGAAATTTTAGACTCGAATAATGTAGAGCACGTTTTGTCTTCGTATATCCTCGTCTAAATACTCATTTATTAGAAAACGTATACGAAGAGAGTTCACAGTATAAGAAAGCATCGGCATCGTGGATTTACTTTGATGGGTGCGAGCTTTGCTAAAAGGTGGCCCTTTAGGGTTCTCGTCATCCGTTTCGACGCCTTCTACTTTTATGTGTCCATTGGCTGCCAGTGCCAACTGCACCCCTGGTGGGTATTCAGCCGTAGCCTCCGCCGAAAGCAGGGAATCGCGGTGGTGTCGAGACCTCTGAAAAGATAAACGAGGAAGTGATTAGACAAATTTATTTTAAGGATAAAGCGTCGAAAACAGTTATAAAGCCATGCTATAATTTAAACAATTTAAAGAGATACCGAAAGATTCATCGAAATGTTATCAATTTTTTAAACTTAAAAATATTCACATTTATCAGAATAACAGAGGAAAAGAGCTATCAAAATCTGGTGGAATCTAAATAGAAAAACTTCATTTCCTTTAAGAGATCGTTGCCAACAGAAAAAATTCGGGACAGTTTGGACCATTCATTTTTTGCTGTTCTTCTTCAAAAAGTACGGATGACAAAAAAATATCAACAACTGTCATCTTAACTCAAAATGAAAAGCAATTTTCTCTTTAGAAAATCAGTATATCTACAACGAACACATTCATTGATGTTATTTAAGTTTGATGTTATTTATTATTATTATTTAGGTTAAGCATTAATAGATATTATATTAATAAATAACATTCTATCAAATAAATTGAATAGATTATTTTAGATTGTCAAAAGGGAAAGATTCTTTTTCATGGAATACATATTTGAAATACTGAAACTATAAACTATACTGAGAAGCTTAAAATTTCTGTGCAACTACTCTACTAACATTAGCATCCTTTTCCATAAGTTCCCGAAAAGATAATGGAAAAGGGAGAGAATTGAGGATAGAATTTAGCGCGCGATTGAATTTAAAGAATACTTATCCCTTAATGAAAGGAAAGCACGCAGACTTAGCAGAGAATGAGAAAAAGTACATGGTATGATAAAACAGAAGAATGAACACAAATTAGGAGTTGCAGTTAGTGCAGGAACTTCTGGTGTTGAAAAAAGCAAAAGAATTTCCGAAAGAAATATTCATTTATATGCAGCTGAAAAATCATTGTGTGGGAATTGAAAATCAGAATAAGAGGATAGCGCCGTTGAGTTCATCTTTGATACGCAATAACGCAATGGCATCATAAAACATCTTCAAAGGACGAAATTTCAAACCAAAACACCCATCACTGCAATTTCTGTTTAAGTTGTTTTAAAAACTGCACAATCTTCATAAAATAAAATTAATGGAAGAAATTGTGACTGCTGACCATCAAAATTTCATCCCCATTTATTTTGCCGTGACTGAGAAGCGGTTTTCTTCCTCAGCCCATTTTCAATGGAACCGACTGGTTCTAAAAAAGAGGATTTCGAAGGATAAGCGGTTGGCACCTGGATTCAAGGCCACTAAATCCTCTAACTTTGCCTTTTTGTTCAAATGCTTCGAATCATATATATAAAAAGCAAATGTCTGTCGATTCGTCCGCCTGTCCGTCCCCCTATCTATCTCAGAAACGGCTTGACTTAGTGATCTGAAACAAACTGCATTGTGTTTCTACGATGCTGAAACCACCAGGAAAACAATTCTCGTCTCTGTAAAGGCCCGGGTTCGAACCCAGGAGCCCACAATACGTTTCTATAAGAGATAAACGTGAAGTACGTTTTCATGACCTGCAGTGGTTGTTTCTTTTACAAAATTAAATTAGAAACAATGATCCTACGAAATTGAGACAAGTGTCACAAGAAAGGATAATGATTATAGAATCTTATTTTAGTCGTGAAATATTCAAATAAATTCGGAATTGCGAGAACTTTGATAAAATACACGGAAAATTCGTAAAAATTTTGGGAAATAAACAACCCATCCCTTTGACGACCAAGCCAATTGTTGAACGTTGATATCATGAGTTATCCCATAAAAATACACGGGAATAATCAGTTACTATACTCTTCCATGAGAAACATACGTAAAGTAGGCTTTCATGCCTTGAAAACAGTAGAATAAATATTATAAATAATGGTAAGAAATATACTGAGTTATTATGATCTTACGACGGACTGTTTCTGGCTTAGGAGGACCAGATATATACGATAATAGATATATTTTTAAACTAAATTAAGTTCCGTCATGCTTGACGGGGTCGGTTACTAGTTATAACGTGAGAGCACGGTCCTGGATATCTAGCGTTCACTTAACATAGATACTGAAATAAAAATGATTGCAGATTCGTGGAATGAGGAAAATGAGTCAACACTTGTTGGAGCAGCCTTTACCCTGAAGTCATGAATGATTTTGGTGATTTCCTAATGTCGAAGATGAGATCAGCGAATTCGCGAACCTGGCGAAAGCTGGCATGGGAGAAGAATTTGATGATATACTGGAGAAGTGGGTAGAAGAATTGTTGGATTCCCGTCATAATGATTTGATGGAAGAGTTACAGAAATTGGCTGATTTCAGTGAAAAACATCACCTAGTGACGATTCGGCGACTGTAGAAGAGACTGGGCGGCAGAAACTGACGATAAAAGCCCTTGAGAACATTTTAAGACAACTTACTTTCAGGAAAAATTAATATTATTTTATCCGAGCTTAGGGAGAAGCTTGAAATTTGGATTGAAACAAACATGAACTTCAGGAAATTTGGATTTGTATGCTGCGCTCTAACGCAGCAAAACAGAACTGCACTAAATCCCTCTTCAATGTAGCGTCTCAAAAGGAACGCCTTTCCCATATGGAATCCCTGGATCAGCCACCTAATTAAGCAGGGTTGTTTCATATTAGTATCCATGAAAATTCCTCATTTAACTGTCAGGACCTGCAACCTCGTCTATCTGGGATGCTGCCTTCGTGATGAGTGCTTCCCTCGTTTTCAATTTCAGGACTGTACGCAGATTGATTGATCCAAATTGGATTGGAGCCATTAGTAGCAACAACTGGTTTTGGCTTTTCGTATGTCGTGCACAAGCACAAACTGTACAGCAGTTATTTACAAAATTTAAAAATGGACTCCCAAGCGGGAAATGCGTTCGCCTTTGGTGAAAGCGGTCCTGTGTTCGATTCCTCTCCGGTAATCGGCAATCCGGAGCTTCCCGTTTGTCTCTGAGCGAGAGTTCCGCTTGCCGGTTTACGGAATGTTTTTAAATCTCTAATTCATAAACAGCCGTGTTCCAACCTTCTTTTTCTTACAGGCTGATAAGCATTAGCAATGTTTTAGCTTCAATAACTGCTAAAATAGTAGGATAATCGTAAAAAAGGATGTTGTGTATAATAAGTATGGCATTTGTAATTGGATTAACCTTTATTACTATAGCAAAGAAAGAGATGAGATTTCTTGGATAAAATCCTCATAGATTGAATAAATCCTAAGTTCCGCGAAAACCATCACAAAAAGGAGGGAGATTAAGGTTTTCTTGAGACCCAAAAGGTTGGTATTTAACAGAATCAAAAAACATATATTTGGGAAGAAGAGAATAGCTTGCATTGCTAAAAAAATTCGCCCTAATTCTGCATTAATTTCGCCATCGGCATATTATCATTATCATTATAAATAATATCATTCAGTCCATTACTAAGCTGTCATTCATTTTGAGGCCCGAGGGTTTCCCACCGGTGTAATTTTTTCTTAGAATATGTCCGCGTGGAAATTGTCGGATATCACTCACTTTAGATTATATATATATGCACACCTGGGTTAGGAAGATAACAGGAGTGACAGACATCATAGATAAGGTAAGATCACTGAAATGGATGTGGGCAGGCCATGTTGCAAGGAGAAACGACAACCGATGGACATCAGCAGTGCTGAACTGGATACCAAGAGACGTGAAGAGACCAAGAAGAAGACCAAGGGACCGATGGAACAGAGACATCATTCAGTACTTAGGGGTAACATGGCAACGAGAAGCTCAGAATAGAGAGAATTGGAAAGCGCTTGGGGAGGCCTACATCCGACGTCGGATTGAAAATGGCTGATGATGATGATGATATATATACACGAGTAAAAGCAGCTTGCATACTGCAAGCTTAATGTAAGATGGATTAACTAAGGCATTACACACCACCTGCAGCACTCCGCCTTCCATACCCCGAGTTCCATGCACCAACTATAATAACCTAAACAAATTATTCATAATACGTGCATACGAAATGTCCTAGCATCGAACCTGGGTCTATGACGACAAATATTCTTACAGCATACGATAGAAATCCCTATCTTCTATAGATGTAGCGAATTTCAACCATCTACCTGCCCGGGAAATCCCGTAACGAATTTTTGAAAATTCGGTCATTCGAATGGTCATTCGAATGGCCGGGTAAGAAAAGCTTAAACGGTCCGAAAGGACACGGTATCAGGAAATTATGAATGTTGGGCTAAGAGTATCGCGAAGCAGAGTTGCCAATTCAACAATCCCCCTTTAGATTCAGCATATTTTACAGTATTTTACTTCTTGATGAAAAAATGTTCCTCTTTTAAGTTTTTCTCCATTTCCCGATAAGTCTGTCTTATATATAGACAAAAAATTCCGACAAAGAAAATACTTAACAATAAATTGCAAGCATTCTGCGTGATTTAAAGAAATACTTTGCTATCTAATGACACATTTCTCCCTCGTAACTTACGAAGTTATTAATTAATGTACGTACTTGAAGAGCTAAATTATTCAATATAATACTAGGAGTTGTATATCGTATAAGACGGTGTAATATTGAATTCAGTTCCATTACGTTATCGTCAAATACTACTTTGTAATTCATACTTCATCTCCACATAAAATTCATCTCTACATATTTTAGAGCTAAGTATCTTATGAGTAGGTTAACCTACTAATATGTTCAAGTATTATCCACTCGAGGGCATCAATGATTCTAGTAGACTAATACGATTCTAGCTTCAAATTAATATTACCAAGGAATCAAAAAAAGAAAAAAAATAAATAAAATAACTTTTGAATATATTTGAAATATGTTTTGAAAGGGTGTGTACTATGTGCATAAAATATCTAATTTAAGTAATATTAAAATTTTAACACGGATACTAAGTATTTATCATATCCTGCCTGTTATACTAGATAGGATTTGATTGATACATACTGGAAGAATTGAAGCAGGCATGGAAAAGGAGTCATAAAAAAGATAATTCAGACGGAATAAAGCTTGCGTTATAAATATGACTTAAGCAGCATTTCTATGGGGTGAATAGAGGTAAAACTTTATATCGGCTAACCCCCCTATTTCCCTTGAAAATGGTAACACAGTTCCTGAAATACGTGTTAGAAATAATAACTATGCAAAGCCAAAGCAAACCCTAACACCTGCTAGTTGGCATTTCCCAGCGGTTGGCTTGCTTGCAAACTATAGCTTTCTGGAGGTTTTATGACAACTGAAGTAAAGGTTGCTGGCATGCTGCTCATTTGAATTAAATTTCCACCAATTCTTCAGGCAATGTTGCCCAAAATGCACTTAAAAATGTTATTCGGTGGGACATTGTAGGAACGCTTATAACCCCTTATAGTATTCATAATCGTCTGGGCCCCAACTAGCCCAACGGGCCCTAGCAACAATTAGGGCCTTGGCAAAGGACACTCGATAAAAATAGAAGAGTGTCTTGAGAGGTGTTACTCATGGCATCCTTCTTGATCGCTTTTTCTTCTTTCTTCCCCATTCCTCTGATAAGGGACAGAATCGGTGTGTGAGAGGTGTTAACACCGCATTCAAAACTAGTCAAAAACCACACTTACCGTAAAGTGACCACCTACCCCATATATACTCAAGGATCTATCACATGTCACTGAAAGACCTTGTGTCATATACTCGGAGGACTTAGACTGTCCATAAGAAAAAGAAAAAGCACCTCAATCACGCAATCCCTTATCACTTCATGGCTCTCGGTCCTCAGATGGAAGATCATTTATATCCGCCTGGAGTCAAGCTTACTTTTGAATATGTAAAATGCCTGTACATAAGTAAACTACGTTTTTAATCATTAGACTGGATTGCAAATATCGATTGCATTGGGAAACGCTTTAAAAGAATCTTCTATCCCTCTTAACAAAGGAAAAATTTGGAATCGTCCATTCGTCGAATCCAGAGTGATTTCGGGGAATTTCCCCAAAAATTGTGTATTCACAAGAATCCAAGCGTACAAAATTTTCAAGGAATCATAGCGTAACGTGCCTCAATAAATTTTCCGAGTTTCCAATGCATTTCTTATTGAAGAATATTTTGCGCCCCGTGGCTTCGAGCCCAGGAATCAATACGGACTGACTTTTTGGAAAAAAAGATTATCACGATTTAAAATCGCACGAATGGTTAAAACTCTCTATCTTTTCATGAATTGCCCCATAATTTATATTTAAAATCAGCCATGCGTATTCCTTTTGGATGAATATTGAACCGACCAAGCGTCGAACTCAAAGATCTAGAGATCATGACTCTCATTATAGGAGTTTTTGTAGCTTTATATAGCCATCTATCTTTTCAGAAAATGCACTAAAAAATTGAATTTAGCTACAAAGCGTTTGCTACGGGGGAATTTTAATAAATAATAGGAGACCCTCAGAGATCCATAAAACAAATGCACAGGAACAAAAGCTATGGAAAACATTCATGGTTTCTATAAGAACGTTTACAGATAGACACTGAATCTTCACTCCTTCCTGAACGTACATATTTTATATGTTTCTTATTAAAAGTCGCTCCTATCGACCATGAGTCGAAACTAGGGTCAGAAATTAATACCTCTAATGCGTATACATCGGTAAACTATATTCCCTATAGTCATACCTGGTTGCAATCATTTATCTCTTCTGAAAGTGCTTAAAAGCATTAAGTTCAACTCGATTTAACTCTCATAGAGAAATAGAAGAAGTATGGCGTCGAACCAAAAGAAAATTAGGGAGACGTGATTTCATTTTACGTTACGGAAGTATCTCTTAAATATTTAGTGTATCAAGTCGCAATCTTATCGGGAAGTTTTTCTTAGAAATTCCAAGGTTCCGATAGATGTCTTCTGAAAGAATATGTAACAGGCTTCGAACACGCAATCAATTTAGAAGCGGTTGAATATTAAACAATGGCAAAAGCCTCATTCTCATACCGAGTGAAAGCTAACTATATTTTCGCAAAGTACTACAAAAAAATCTTGAAAATCGCACCGGTACGTTTCTTAAGGAAAATGTTTTGGACAGAGTCAGCAAGTAACCTAATAGGTTCTTACACGAAAATGTGTTTGCAGTTTACGATAGAAATGCACGTCTGTTAACAATATATCGATTTCAAATTCTCTATCTTTCCGGGATAGGCTACAAAAAGTTTTCAAAATTTAGCAGTGATTCTTCACGGAAAATATTGGGACTTTAGTGACTTTTTGGATCGAACAAATGAGAGCATTGATATCCTCTTTATGTAACTGTAAATTGCTGCATAAACAATAAAAACACCAAGTCATTGAGGCTTGTAGGTTTGGCTGAGAGTTTCCATCGAAAATACGGCAATTCTGTTTACCTCTAGTGCCTAAAATATCTTGTAGGTAATTATTATTTAAACAGAAATTGTATTTTATATACTTAATAAAAATTCAGTGGAAGAAATCATCAATCCCTCTTTCCTTCATTGCCATGGTCCCGGAAGCTACGTCATAAATACCAGTTATTGCCGATGAAAAGAGACGAAGAGTGGCTATTCTTCAGACTTTAGAGAATGGTTTTATGTTCTTCTTCTTCAGAGCCGCTGTTGGTTCCTTTAAGTCGGATCAAATCCTCTATCGTTTGGAGTTCACTAATAACCAAGCAACTATTGACTTCACCAAAATTGCCAGGTCGTTCCATCCTTGCCACCAGATTTCCACCTTTGCCATCCATTACTTGCCACCGCGTTTTTACCTTTCTGCAACTTCGATTGGTTGATTTACTTAAATAATTCCCTTGGCTGCAACCCACTACTGAAATTTAGCCGGAATAAATTCGACTTTGATATTTTTAGCTCGACTTCTTTTGGATAAGCTGGACAGTTGTCTATAAATAACAAATTCCTATCTTCTGCCTCCATGTTATCGAGTTCATGCAGCCATACTCTGAAGCAATCACCCTTTACAGAAAAAATCCTGTGAAATCAGATTATGACGTTGCGAGGCAATGAAATGAAAAGCCAAAGATGCTGAATGCAGAAAAAGACACCATATGCTTACTGAATTCTTCCTTCATTTAAGTAACCATATTAAAAATAACTAGCTTACTTTACAATGAAAGAACATTTCGTACACTCCCACAGTAATGGCCTTCCACGAGGTAACGCCTTCTCATATTGAGTTTGATTTCATTATGATTTTTTCACAATTCTTTAAGTAAATATACAAACTAAAACTTAAACGAAAACTTTTGCGAATGATTATGGTATTACGAACCTGCCATCCATACCCTTTTGTAAACTGTATAATCGCAAGGAAAACTTATAATGCTCCTAAAACACAGCGGTTTCTCATACTAACCACATACGGGAGGTGCCAGTATTTCCGCAAATCTGCGAGTACATATACCCTAAATCATCATTGAAATCTTTCGCTGGATAGTGATAAAAATTTGAGGATTCTATGATTTGGAATCATTTCAAAAATATGTTAGAAAACTACCTCACTGGATGTCATTGATCTGAGAGAGAAATTTAGATCTATGAAGAATGAAGACAATATTAAAAATTTGATGATCCCCCAAGAAATCAATACAGACGAATGAATGTACTACCTGTAAGTGTGTGTTATTGAACAAAATATTACGACTCGTTTGATCCATTTACTTACATTTGCACGATTTGAAGGGCCAAAAAGTTTGATATACGTATTTATTTAACTTTTTCTCAGGCGCAAATAAAATTTACTTATCATATGTTACAGAGGCCCTCAATGACGCCATATTTTACGAATAATTTCTTTGATATCTCTAGTTATCAATCGAATCGAGCTAAAATCGAATTGTATTGTTTCTCATTGAACGGCAGCGCGAAAGATGAGATTTTTAGAAGAGTTTTTATGAATTAAATTACTTGCTCAAGGGCAAAGAAAAATTTGGAATTGGTTTATCACATCTGTTTTATTTATAAGGAACTGTGAGTTACTGTATGTATCCTAGGTGTTTCCAAGAGAAGTTTTCAATTCAGAAACTGCTCAAAGTATGAAAAAGGCTACAATTAGAGTGAGGCGGACCCTAATTCGCATATAGCTTTCCAGAATTTCTAGAAGAGGAGGAATCGCCATCGTTAAACACTCACTTCCATTAATATAAGTGTTATTAAACACTTCCATTCCTCTTTTCAACAGTCAACTTCTGGAAAACGGGTAAGGGTGATTTCGCGCAATATGGTGCGCACCTTGAAGTGCAAACCTTAGTGTTCATCTCCTTAGGCGGGTGCAGCCAAAAAGGGGTGTCGATAATTGTTAATTCGGCGGTAGCTAGATTTTGATTCGGGTTCTGAATGATTGAAAGAGAAAGCAGAGAAAAGTATTAATGAAAAGCGCTGAAATAAAGGTCACTTCACTCATTCATTTGAATATTTAGTGTTTTTACTCTTATTCTTCCAGAAGACGCAGTTACCTCGCCCTCGATGCAGGAATGTCAACTGTTTCATCGCAATGGAGTGAGCGTAAATGGAATGATCACCGCAATGTATTGGCGCCAAGGATAAAGGGAACGAATTGGTAGAAAGAGGGGTTGAGGCAAAGGATGCAAAATTGGACTACGAAAGACCGATGATCGTCCCTTTGTATGGGAGAATTCAGTTAGGTTTCCACGCACTGCTTTGGATACGATGAACAACAAAACGTCCATGCTAGAGAGTCTCTCAAGTCTTTCCACTATTGTGGAAACCTATTCTTCTCGGAAGGTCTAAGGTGGAATAGGTCCGTAACTAAAACGGTACCGTTAGTTCGATAATGCGAAGCTGTATTCACGGAACAAATTTTTCTTTGCGTTCATACCGTGTATTGTGCTGTATCTCAAATACAGCTTCTTTATTCATTAGCAGACAATATTGCATCACTCACTGCCTTATTTACTAACGTCTCGTGCATAAAATTTCCATATGTAATAATTTCTTTACAGCTTTCTAACTTTCTTCATTTATCTAATCGATTATTAGAATAATAATTAGTAAATTTGACAAATTAAACCATCGGAAACGAACTGAATGTCATAGAATGTCTGAGTTTTGGTTACGATAGAAATAAACATTCTTGAAAAACTTTTCGTCGATAAATGCACGAGAGAGGTCGGTGGTAATAATTTTATAATGAAGTACTTTTCTCTAATACGGCGTTGGAAAACAGTATCATCGTAAATACAGGCTACTGAATTCATTTTTATCTTTTATCATCATTTCGTCCAACAAATAAGTCGCAGTCCTCGCTAAAATATTGAGATATTAAATGATATACGAAGTTGAAATGATTATGAAAACTTACAGAAATTTGGTTAACAGGTGAATAAGTCTGTGCTACTTGAAGGACTCTCGAATTTAATTAGCATGAAATCGGACCGTTCAAGTAGGTCATGTTTCTCGCAGTTGTATGAAATATTTACAACTTACGTTAATATCGAAGCGCTCTTGAAGATAAATAGAAAAATACATCTTAATGATGGAAAACTACCACGAAGTCGAGGCCAAGTTACTGGATTCTATCGAAGCGCTCATTTAAAATGCTGCGCTTAACTGGAAATTATCGATAGTCCATTACTGAAAATAAAAATGGAACGGAATTTCAGCCTTAATGTCAAACTATTACCTGTAATTTACTCACAAGTCACTACTTCAAAAATGACGCACTGTAAAATTTAATTTAAAACAGTACCACGTCCTTGCTCTGAATCTGTCCTCAAGAATTGTGGAAGAATGAAACAAACAGTAAGTACGCAACGTTTCCTTCCACGGAACGGAATGGCTTTCAGTTATAAAATATTACAAACCAATATACCCAGCACCTGGCTTTCCATCTTAGCCATGATCTTGCATTCTACCTCAATTCATCACATCAATGTAAGGAGAGAAAAAATGGAATACGGCTGTTAAAGGAATAGAGATTTAAAACTCTCCCAATGCCGTGATGCCAGAAGTCCGTGCCCGTACTGTTCATGGAAACAAAGGGCTGTGTATTTTCACTTCAAACATAATCTAATTAATCAATACATAGCTAATGCACAAAATATACAACACAATCACAGAATTAATTTATACCACCTAAAATTAAGGAAATTCGAGCAGGAAAGCTCCAAAATAAGCTCTTTTGAAAGTATACTACAGAACGAAGAGAGACTCATGAGTTACCATAGTCCCATTCCACTCATTCCTCGATGTCATTCCTAATCAACCCCAACCCCTCCTCCCCGACGTCATAGTCCTCCTCCTTAGAGTTTTTCTACCCCGAAAATGATAACTTGGCTACTGAAATGAGCACTGAGTGATTCAGAAGCGTAGGAATTCCCAGTCTTGCCTTGATTTCATGAATTGATCACAACCTCCATCACAACGGCATCAGAAGAGTTTACGTCTCATTTATGGCTTGGTCCACCATTACTTTACGCTAAACTTTTCATGTTTTCGAGTGAAGCAATATTAAACGAATGCCTTCACCATCCAATCTATTCCTTCTTGCTGTTTAATCGAACTGTCTCTCCAGTTTAATTCTCATCTTCGAATCCTTTCACTGTTTCTAGATTTCATTAGAATATTTAAAGACCTTATTTTCAAATCTGTACCATCTTCAAACGAATCCCTGTGCCTCGTAACGAAAAATTGAGACTCAGTAACTTCAATCGAAGAATGTTCATGGAAAATTTACAAAATCGCATTCTGAGCCCGTTCTCTGCTTCCAAAATGGTATACCACGGTACAGTGGTATGCTGTCATAGAGTTCCTAGTATGTTATCCGCTATCAACTCCCGCTAAATGATAATAAAGAAGCATATTACCCGAAAATTAGATTTTTACCACATATTTGTGATTTATTTTATGAAGTATATTAAAATATTTGAGTGGAATATCATATTTAAATATGAAGAGTTCCAATTATAATCTAATCTTGACTTCTGAATCGATTTTACGCTCAAACCTATGAGTGCCATTTGTGTTTGAGATGAGAGAGAGGCTCATGTAGCACTGCTTTACAGTCTTTAAAGGTTTTTGCCCCAATAGGGGCAGAAAAAATCGCTTAATGTAGCAAATGCGTGCGGTGATCGAAATACCCGAAGAAGCTTACTTTCTGCTAAATAAAGGCCTCGGCATTATAATGCGATTTTTAGTACCAAAACAGTACGCAGGCAAATTTTAGAAAGTATTTCTTTACATATGAATGGTAATACTTTCATTTCGACAGTAACCTTATTGTGCATATTGTTTGGAAGAAAAGGTTTTTGCGCCGAAAAGCCAAAACATGTACATTCGCTTTACACCAAGGATAAACACAAAGGATGGTTCTGCAGGCTGAAAGTCGATCTACATCACCGTTGCTTTACTAATAATTGATGCGAATTTGGTTGTTTCCTGCTCTTTCTCTCCACCTAGAGAAGGCCTTGTTGTGAAAGGGGTCCCTCGTGCACTTCACTGTGCTTGAGTAATTTTTCAAATGATGATACCTCCGCGCCAGTCCTAACTTTTACACACAGGTAATAGTTTGCGTTCACCGATTGAACTTTGGATACCCTTACTTCTCCGAATATTCCCCATCAAGCGGAACTCAATCTTTGTTGAATTTTAAGTCTATCATAGTAATTATGTGTACGATAACTCATAATTATGTGTACGTGTACTCGTATATCACAGTGTGTACGATATCTCGTAATTACGTGTAAGTGTACTCGTATATCACAGTAATTATATGCGTACAAGATTACATAAATAGGAAGAGATAAAGAAACGACAGAAACTGCTTTAATGATTCTCGGCATGGTATTAAGGCTTGATTTCATTAATTATGTAACAATTGTTGTACGCAGCTAAATTAAATCACGAATTACTTTTCATCTATTTAATCTTTCCGGTAAAGACTGTCTCACCGGTGAGAGTCTACATTGGCGATGAAAATTATAATTAGGAATGTTGAGTCCTCCTTTCATGTTGTCGGGACGAACAATATGTTTTCTTCGGCGGAAACAAATTAAAAAGACGAATTTGATGACTGTTTGATCAGCTTGATAATTTCTTTGAAATCAAGGAAGACGACTTCAGTTGGCTTTTCTACGTGAGTACTTCTTTCGGCTTTGAATTTCTGAGTTCTTAAAGTGACTCATACTGAAATGGCTATTCATCAAAAAGTATAATAAATATTAAATATAATAAATAAATATGCTTAAGGAGGAATATGGGTGTGCAGCCGATTTCCTCTATTCTGTCCTATCGCTGACGGGATGCAGTGCAAATGGTATTTCGTCAGCTCCAATTATCGGTTCAAATTATACGCAAAGTAGATTTACAAACGCCAATTAGCTCCTTAATGAGACTGATTTTTAACGAACGGTCTTTTCTAAGCGATTTATCCATTTCTTGAACGTCATTTTCAATAAACAGTTTTATCTGCCGTTACGAAATCTTGCACATCACCGAAAGCGTTTTTTTAACTACCTATATAAACTCTGTGAATATTTTGAGCTCTACTACGACCTTTATTTATAATAAAACGGTGACGACAGCGCTATGAAACATAACTACGATAGTATGAATGCGTCATTACTAAATTCATGCATTCGTCCAGAGATGGCGCTGGTGGTTACTAGCGTATATCTAAATATCTGATGTGTTTACAAAGCAAAATATCCGGCCGGAATGATTCATCGGAACTCGGCGACTACCTGCTACATACTCGAATTCCATATGCATAAACTTCCGCGCGTACATTTACGCGCGTTAGTAGGCCTCATCTTGAGTATGCGTATAGTGTATGGGCCGATAAGTGTTGTATTCGTGAATTAGAAAACGTGCAGCGAGAGGCGATACGTTTTGAGAAGAATTTCTACGATAAATCAGTGAGCGTTACTCAGATGCTTCAGAATGCAGGGTGGGAATCTTTAGGTTAGGAGATTTAAAGAAAAGATACATTTACTAAATAGGTTCAGAGGACGTTCACACATTGTATAGCCGATATAATTCGTCCACCATGTTACATAGGCCGTTCTGCTACTGTGAGGAAGATCATGAAAATAGACGCTAGAACGAATCGATTCTAGAATTCATTTTTCCTCGAATGACACGCGAAAGTAATTTATTTTGAGTAGTAGGGCCATGATACATGCACCCCCTGCCACACACTGAAAGGTTGCTTGCAGTTTTGTTACATAGACATGGACACATTTGAGGGTCGGGTCGAATTAATTGGGGGTATGCTTATATTAACTCAGGATAGTGGTTTAAAGCAAGTTTTCCGTCATTTCTGATCAATACTGAAAGTAGTAACATTTACATAATACCTATATTGACATTTAAAACAATGATATACAATTTTCCCAAAAAAATTAGAAAAGACGAAAGATTTGTAACAGGTTTTTTTAACAGATCTAGATGTACTCGAATATTAATTCTGGATTAAACTGGCTCTTGAAAATACATAATGCTCATTCCCTCACCTAGCACTCTCACGAATCTCACAGTTTAGCTATTTACGATGTAACATAACACATCATTATCTGAAGTAATTACGGAGTAATTAATCTAAAATATCATAACTGTAGAGTTGCAAGTAACATGTTTCTGTGATCAAAATTAGTATAAATACGAATTTGATCAGTATATTTTGCGTAATCAGTTCATCATTGATGCAAGACTTTCATGATTGTCAAAGAAGGTGAAAAGGCATTGAAATTTCATATTCAGGTTTACCTTTACCTAACATTGTTGTATTAACACAGCCAAAATAATTTGTGCACGCACCATTCGAATGAGAAGACGAAAATGAAGAACGGAATAAACTGAGAAAGCAGTTATTTAGGAGCGCTAATAGAGGTCACGTCATACTGAGTCATACGCCTTTGATATACTCCTCTCTCAAGAAGACTAAGCTTTAATGGTAAAATCGATTATAGCCTCCAGAGCTTAGCAAAAGCATGGAATGTTTTCATATTCTACGTTCTGGAAGACTAGAAGGGCGGATCACCTCTAATAGTTTAGATTGCGGCATATTTACACAATCTTAGACATTCCAACACTATTTCTTTTAGATTCTTATACCTCTAGCCCCACTTACGAGGTAAACGTAACACGCAAAAGTAGAGAAAAGGGAGTTTATGCGCTTCTCAAAAATGTACGAATAAATTTATTTTCCGTTACATTTTATATTTAACAGAGTTTGAACACGCCTTCGTTACATGTAAGTTGTCCTTCCGACATGAATTGGCCCCCCGATGAATTGCAAAAAGAATAGAAATAAGTAATACGTTAAAGCGTTAAAATACCATGAGACGAGGATGTGCTTTTACCCAACGGCCCCCAATTTACCTCCAATTTCCCCTTATTTACCTACAGCGACCGCATTTGAAGGATTTGTAAAGGGTAACCGGAAGAAATAGAAGATGGAAAAACAGAACGGAACTGTTCTTTTTGAGTGGTAACAAATCAGAACAGGGGAATACAGACATTAATTCTGCGTATCTCGATATATCGTTCATTATTTGTGAATTAAATATCTAAAATAACAAAATATAAATAAAATCTATTCGAAATGTTGTAATCGCTGCAGGTTGGCCATTCGGCGTCAACACCTCAATTTATGTTCTTGAATTGATTTTATCTGCACAACTACTTCCACTTGATTGCCTCTTGGCCAGCTTTTTTCGATTCTAGCCCACTGTGCCGCGTGCTGACCCAAGAATAACCTCAACAACATTTCTGAATGTTTTCAGTCGAACGCCCAACGACGTTTTTCTTGGTGGACAGCGGAACATCAAAATATGCTGTTTTTTATCAATTTAAAGGATTCTCATATTTTCATATTATAGTTTTAGTTTTCGCATTTTCCTTTCGTATCTTCGGTTCCTGGGCTTAACTCATCGCCGTAACCACAGTGTTCATTATTGCACCCATCCTTAGCCGAACGTTCACTTTACATTACACTCTCTTCTCTCCTCTAAACGCCTTTCTCCGCCCGATAACTCGCTTTAAAACATTTCCTCGGAAATCTCCGCAGAACCCTAGCATAGAATCCTTTACGCATTATGGATTCCTTATTTCATCTCCGAGGAATCGATGTGTGAGGCCGGTCACAAAGACCATCTTTTCGATTGCAGGCATTTCTTTTGAGCTCTTCCTTCGCCCCGTTTCTCTCATCCACAGAGCATCTTCGCTATTCGCTCAAGAAATGAATTAGCATCGATGGTATTCGAGAAATGCATTATGAAGCTTCTTCGTGTCCTTAATCTCTCGCTTTAGTATGTACGGCTTCATTATTGGAGAATTTTTCATTCTCCCTCCATATCTCCCCCTAGGGACTACAAATGATATGAAACTGACTGATTACCATATACGTATTTACTACAAATTCCAGAAACTGAAATTAGAATCAGATGGCAGCCATGTTCATCCTTTATATTCGATCACGGAAAGTGCGCAGTCTACCACGCTAACCCCTATGCCACCGAGGCCAGTCATTTGTGATACTTCTTTTATATGAGTTGTCTCTACACTCGAAAGAGGAAGGACATATTCTTTTCCACACAAAAATATTTATTGATATCGTCAGGTTACACTGTGCAACGGCATATGTCATGCCGAAACTAGTAGTCAATAAAAATTTTTGTGTGGATTTTTTACTTGGATTCCACAGTAATTAGGAGTAATAAGCCGATCCAAAACCTCCCATAAGCTATAACCTGAAAAAATACCTGCTTAAAATGGCTTTTCTTTGTTCACAGAGATCACACAATTCACAAACTATTATTTTAGCATATTTTGATAAACTCTAAAGCAATTCAGGGCTAAAAATGAATGAATGATCTAGATTTATGCAATCATAATGAAAAATTACAGTTAAAAACAGTAACGCACACACGGCATTATTGCATTGATTATAAACTCTTTAGTTGTTTTCGGTGAGGGATTAAAAAATTCTTCGGGTAAATTTTTCCATTTCTATACCCTAACTATAACAAACGAGATCTACGGTATACTCATTCTTTTGTTCTTTAAATCCTGAATGTTTCCATCCGCAATGCAATTCCGTTCTATTCCATACTACTCTAGCAGGTTTCGATTGCACTTACAACAAGCACTACGCAGCAACAATATAAGGAATTCTCCAATTTTGAAGTATCGAATAACCTATATTTTCTAGTCGTTTTTAAAAAAGTTTAGTACCCTATTTTGTGGCAAGAACCGAAGGATATTTTACTCAAAACTATTAATTTGAAACTGCAAACACTTGGTAGCAATCTTAAACAACAGAATATAAATTTACAAATCTACTATCCATAGCTGAGGAATAACAAAAATGGTTTGGCAGAGAAAAGAACTGTACCGATGCTAAAATTGTACCATTTCTTTTCTTCGGCGATACTCGATTATCCGTCGATGAAGCCTCTTTTTGAAGGCAACATACCTTTATGGTATGCCAGTGAATAACAAGTGTGAAAAATAGCGACATGGCTGGGACTCAAAACCAGGTCTCCCACTTTCCGGGCAGGCAATCTAATCACTTAACTACCATGCCGCGTCTCTTCCACACTACACAAAAGCATTCCCTAAACAGTGTGGAATAGACGCGGCACGGCAGTTCAGTGGTTAGAATGCCTGCCCGGAAAGTGGGAGTTCCAGCCACGTCGTTATTTTTCACACTTGTTATTCCTTGGGATTTATCCGCACAACTTCAATGTGCAAAGTTAACACCTATACCTCAATCCTTTATGGTATCTTATGGTACGTTGCTCAACGTACCTTTTGCTATGATTCCCTATCAAATAATTATTTACTTCAGGAATATCACTATCGCTACCATTTACCCTATCTCGCTAATATGATAACATATTACTCTCAGTAAATGTGAAATTCACTTAATTTTTTCTGAGAAATGCTGCCCCCACTGGAACTATGACACGCTATCAAAGAAGCAAAGACAAGAGAAAATGCAAAGTGATTGCTTCAACTTCCACCAAGACTTTCTCATAGTTTCTCGAATGAGACTATATTGAAACTGCAATGATAGTTTATTTGAAGTTTAGAATCTTCAAAAATGCTTATCAATACAACTTTTGACAACTAAAATTATAATAACGGTGATTAAATAATAACGGTACGATTATTTGTAATGGAAAATATATTTTGATAAATTTATGACGTTAAAGTATTCAATAATACTATAACTTCATAACCTACGAAGTTGACTAACTGGTTTTAAGGTGTGAGCTGATGAACAAGATTCGACATAAAGCTGTCAGGTATCTTCCGTATGTGTTTGAATCAGCTATGGTCGAATGAAGATAAAAGAGCTGACAAAGGACTACTTTTTGTGAATAATTCGAATGTTTTTCATCAGCTGCTTATTACATTACAAAAGGAGAAGTATCGGAAGTATCACAGTGGCAAAATTTAGAAATATAAAGTTCCTTGTGAAGGAAATACCTCAAAAAGTAATAAATCCATCTTAAAACATCACAATGAAGAAATTAGGATGAGCGAAGTCATTAAATAAGCCTTAAAGCTATAACATATAAGACTGAATTCAGTTATGACCATCAGATTGAAGCTTTGAGTTCCACGCTACATTTCAGTTAGTTGCAATTTTGTATTTATTTAACATTGTAAAGAGATACTTTTTCTATCAATGGACGGGCATTCACCAAACAGATGGAAGTTGGTGTGTACCTTACTTACTATATAATCCACCAAACTCAAGCTTCTGAAAATTTTATAGCGTAAAATTTGCTCATTACGATTATTTACGGATGAATGTGATTCTGAGTTATTTGAGTTGTAACTATACACTTTAGATTCATATAGTACGTACAACGCCCTGAGCGCCGATTCATGGCTTCAGAGAGGCAGTTTACACGCCCATCTCCATCTTTATAATACAAAGTTTCTTTCCAAATTTAGTTGATCTACTCTTGAGATTTTGTGTATTAACAAATCTGAAAACCCAGAATTATATTATTTTGACCAACCTATCTGGATAAACCTCTTTCAAGAAAATTTTATGTATACGTACATTGATTTAATATGAATTGTATGAACTGAAAAGTTACTTTTGTTACCGTGTGCAAATATACTTATATGTCTATCTTAATTATTTGATATATTACTAGAGAATGTGGACAATTTAATAGAAATTCCACATTCAATGCATGAACCACCAAACTTTTTATGAGGCAGCAAATTTTCTTGGAGTATTTGAACGCGTCTAGAGCTTTCGTATGAAACAGCTGATAACTTTAAATTTCTTCTCTTATATCCATCCACTGAAATCCTCTAAAAGTGCGACTGCGACAAGAGCGATATTTGGACAAAAATCTTTCTTGACCCACAAATAAAGTTCCACTGCGAGCGATAAATCATTTTGAGGAAATTAAATCGCAGACATCCCGTGGAAAAAAACAGGAAAAAAAGATTATCGAGGGAATAGCGTCTAATCGAGTCTTGCGTGCCCTTCTAGTACCAATTCCTCCCTAATAACCAATAAAGCTGTTCTCCCCCTTGGCATTTTCCTCCCCTTCACTCTCTCAGCCTATCCCTACCCGTGTACGTAATCTTCTCATCTCTCCATGGAGATATGCATGCGCAGGGAGTGACCGCGAAGGCAGTAAAAAGTGTTTTGGAGGAAATGTATACAGGGTTGCAAAAAAAGGCAGCTGAGCAGAAAACAAATGCAGCAACTTCCTTCGTCCCCTTGAAGTCACTCAGGAAAGAAAGGGCCTATTCAATGCTCTTCACGAGGTTCTAAAGCGTTCTCATTATTATTTATTGCTTTTTCTTATAGGGTTGCTTAGGGGATCCCAGAGATAACCACCTCCTATAGCACTCGAAGACGATATTCGATAATAACTTCTCAGATGGAAATTTCATAGTTGGGGCTTTTCCACATTGCTGCGTGTAGTACCCAAGTTTCGCGTCCATAGATCAAGACTAGTAAAATGCACTGGTTGAAGATCTTTCTCTTCAAGACCATTGGCATTTTCGACTTCAGAATGTGGGCATTCCTTCCGAAGGCACTCCATCCAGGTTTAATTCTTCATGTCACTTCATTCATCGTGCTGTTATATCCAGTTGTTATCAGCTGTCCTAGGTCTGTGTATTCTGAGCAAACATCCGGTGGCATATCATCCAGTTCTATTAGCTTTTGACATACAAAAGTATTATAGGTTACCTTTTCTTCGTTGGGTTCATTTTCAATCGTCCCGCTTAGTTTAGTTCTTGAAATCTTAAAGATAGGTCTTCTACGTTGGATGCAAAGAGTACAATATCATTAAAAAAAACACAGGATGACTGTTTGACTAATGCATTCCCCATTTATCCGTAGACCCTTCTTCTCACAGTCTAGGTTTTTGACAACTTCTTCCAGAACTGCTGTGAATAAGATTGGTGATAAGCAATCTCCTTGTTGAACTCCCTTCTCAATCTTGAATTCATCCGTATTTTTGTGCTGGATTACAGAGGCTATGGAGTCCTTGTAGACTTGAATTTACTCAGCATCTATCCTTTTTTCGCTAAAGCTTCAAGTTTGGAGGCGGTACTTATCGAATCAAATTGAAACAAAAGGTTGAAAATTTGCATCTTACCTTTGGCGCTTTTCAAATTTTTAATCTTCAAAAACTCTTGCAGAGAACCCATCTGTGAAATGGATGATCACCCGTGACGAATTATCGACTCCTGAGGTATTAATAGCCGAGGTTGCCTTCTATAGATGACAGCATTAAACTCTCTTAATATTTAAAAGTAATGACGGCATTGTTTCGGTGTCTGCGCAGTAACTCAACATTCTCACAGGCAATCCTTAACACTTACAAAAGAAAATATCCAAAAGGATATAGATTACCGTATTTCCGAGCCCATAAGATTCACATTTTTACCACGAAAATGTAATCTAAAATCAACCTGCGTCTTACGGCCGGAGGGTCAGAATTTTTCCTGACGTTGGGAAGAGCCATACAATAGTAACTGTAAACAATGTTGCTCTTTGACTCGTGGGTTTTATCTTCCAATCACCGCTGGAACCTTTTAACAATGTTGCGCTTTTGTTTCATGTTTCATTCTTCCATAAATTGACGCTCTTTCGCGAATCTCGATTCTTTGTTTCACTTATAAGCAGCTTACGTTATTGTGTGTATAGTCTTTGCTACGTTCACCTGAAAAACCACGGAGCGTCTTATAGGCCGGTGCGTATTACGTGCCATGAAATACGGTATAATAGGGCTCCTTAATGTAATCATGTAATGTGGGGAGAAGTGGATTACCAAAGATATTCTTTCTTAAAGTATTAGGTTTTTTTATTTCCACAAACTCATCACGAACGACTTTTTTGCTGATCGTACAGCATAAACACGAGATATTTACGGATTTCACGATGTATTTTTGTTCTTTCATTGTGGATCTTTCGCAATATCTACTACATTATCAGAAAACTTAACCTAATGCAATAGCACAATGCATACACACACGACCCAGGTTGCGATGCATGCCATCATCATCAGGTGATATCAATTACGTGATTCACTTGAATCTATGCATCGAAACACAGGTCGTGAATGTATTGTGGTATTTTATAAATTAAATCGTTAGCTCTATTAATTTATTTTATTTAGTTTTATATCATTTACTTTTTATAATTTAAATTATTTCCCTTCTGTGATTTATTTTCCTCTCTTACAGAAATTTCAAATGTCCAATAAATTTCTTTATTTTTATAGTCCATAACTTTTGTATTTTCTGCTGCCATACTATTCTTCTTCCTATTGCAAAGCTTTCACGGTCAATTTTTTCATAAATATCGGCCAAAGTATAGACTGAATAGGACTTTATTCAATATCTATACGAGTTTTACCGACCACTTACTCTTCTATTGCCCTGAATGTACGACTCGGACATTTATTTTCCCTTTATTCTTTTCATTCACCAACGCTTCCACCATCTCCGCATGACTCTGATAGATACTCATGTTATAATAGTGGAGATAATGGAGAAAATAATGATGGAGAAAACATGAATACAATTTAACAAGATCTCGAGGAAATAAGGATTGTAATCATGTTACCAATTGGCTTGGTTCGGATGTTCCCTGGCTCGCTTTTTTCAAAATGAATTCCCTTATTCTTTGTGCAGCCATAGGGTTTGGAGATTTTGGACTTATTTGTGGCATTTGTGTCTTCTTCAAAGAAAATTCTCTTCAAAGAAGTAAATCCTCGAAAGGAAAGACCGCGCGATAACTAGACGCAGTTTGTAGTAATTAATCGAGATCTAATGCAAAATAAATGCGTAATTATGTTTTAAATGTCTTCATCTGGGTATCTATCTGGAAAGATGAGTCATGTCACATAAACAATAGTATATTTCGATCTAGAAATGATCTTCATAATTTAAGAAGAACATGAAAAACTGACATGGAACAAAATTGAAATTAGCGCTCAAAAGGCAGCGAGAACAAAATTTTCTTTATCCGGAATCCTATTGAGCAGATCTCAGGTAACCATAAACACTACCCTACCATACCTATCTATCATCCCACCGATGCTCACCAATGCATCACATTCCTGGCATTATACGTACAAATTCTGACTACAGAGGCTATGTACGCTGGAAAGCGAAACCATCAAAAAGATTTTGAACGTTCCAAATTACATAATAGATATACAAGTGCCATAATATACCGCCTCTCCCTACAACTTTAAATAAAATGACGAAAAGATTTAACTCGAAACTAAAACATATCCAAAATATCTTATTTTCCATAATATAAGATTACGACTTTAATTAAACAATCTGCAAATATCGCCTCCCAAAAGCTGTACTGAATAAATTTTTCTCGTCGTCGTCTAAGAATGAGAAAATAGCTTTGTTGAATTCGAATGCCGTATATTATTTTGCTGTAACAGCTTCTTCCACCCTCTCCCTCACTGGTATTTGTTCTCTAGTTATTTTTCCTGTCCATAATCGCACATATACAAATATAGTTTTGTGATTCGAATTGCAAAATATTTTAAATTAATTCATTTAATGTTAATTTTTTGCGGCGAAAACGCGTATTTAGCGTGAAATGTTACGTATGATGATTTTTAGTCGAATCAATATCTTTTTCACCCTGAAAGGATTTCATTCTGCTGTCTATCTCTCTCTTATCGAAGCACTACTTCTTAAGATAAGCTTGATATTCATCAAAGATGAATCACGAACTTCATGTTGAATACATTCTGAGACGGTTTTGTTTCCACAATAATCCTAATACACATAAAAACGTCAATGTAAAAATATTTTTGATGAATTTATGAACTGAGAAATGAGACCATGAATAAAAATATTGCATGGTATTATCAATCGTGTATCTAAAAGTAGGAAATTTTAAGTAGAACAAAATTAAATTATCCTTAATTCTTTGAATGTGCAAATAAAATTTCAATTTCATGGAAATAATTTTTTAATTGTACCTAGAATTTGTGGAACCTGTCCTAAAGGATTTCTAATGTGGAAAAAGAATTAGGCATGAAAAGCATTTTCATACAAATAAAAATATATTAGCAAAACTCAGTATTTTTTGGTCTAACTCTGGAAAGGGTCGGTATTTATGTTGTACTAATATGTGCAAATGCTTAACTCCCTCAAATACGCATATCCTTGCTTCAAATACCCGTAATTCTTTTGCTCCAAACATGTCCATAAATCTCTTTATTCATTTCATATCCAACCAAAAATACTTATAAGTAAAAAAATATCCTTTTAATGTTAATGATTCTTCCTCTTCACCTTGCACTTCTTCTGTCAACTTCCTCTCATTTCAAAGATTTTTTCAGCTACAAAGATACAGTGAAATAACCAGTAAAGAAACGATCTCAAGTAAAGTTCCGTGATCGTATATGTAGGCATATCCTTTTTTCCCATCGATAACGCTCGCGTAATCTATTCGTAAGAGATCCGTCATTGAAAAAAACGCCGGTGTACTTTTTCCAGTGGAATACAAATAAATATTCTCATTTTCAAAATAACATCTCCTTCCTTGAACATGTTTTCTTTAATCGCAAACTATTCACCTCATAAATATGGAAGTTTAATAGGGAAAAAATCACAGTAATTCGTAATCATTAAGTTCATCAATAAATTTAATATAAAATACGGTCTTCGGATATTCTTTTAGGTGAAGATTCTCTGAGAGGATATTAATGGGATTATGAAATTTTAGGAGAAACTAATAAACTTCCAGAGGTTCGACGGCACAAGACGACGAAGTGTGTGACCGTCGGCTACTCGAGCGTTCTGCATTGCTCAAGAAAAACTGCTGCTTCTTAGTTACTTATCGAGGTATCGACTGCATACTTCGCCTTCGTAAAAGCTTCTTTACAATTATGCAAAAAAAACAAAAATCGAATTTTTGAAGTTGAGAAAGGTATGTAACCCCCTAAGCCAGAATTAGCCCTTCCGATGGCGAACTGTGAGATAATCAGAAGTTTGCCTGATAAGATTAAGGTACGGCTGGGGTTACGAGGCCCCGGGGCCGATGCGGGAGGCCTATCAAAAACCGTGAATAAACCTACGGGGGTAGGCCACCCTGAGTAATTCGAAAAATCGAATCAAAATTTTTGCTTTAGAATATAGTTTGAACTTTTAGCTATTTAATGCACTTAATTTGATATAAATTCACAAAACTGACGAAGTTACAGACATTTTTTCTGCACTGAAGTTGAAGCGGCGATCCCAACTACAGTAAACGTATTTGTTTACTTGGACTTTAAATTGGTCTTCACTAGCTTATCTCCCTCTCGATCCTACTTCACTCAAACCGTCTTCTTTTCTTCTTCACCTATTCACATTATAACGTTTCGAAACCAACTTCCCTGCTAAATAATAAACTGTGAATACGAGGATAACTGTTTTGCGATCTTTGGAGCTAATCACAATTCCCGCATTTCGTCCCGCTCTTTACTCTCCATACTTTAAAAAAATAGGAAAAAGGGAGAGAAATTGCTAACTCCTTATAGACGATGTTTAAGATTATGCTTGAGCGTTGAGAGATGTGTACGCGGCTTCAGATAGTTTCTTTTAATTTCATCGTTTTTCATTGAGGCAAAGCTGAAATATGTCACTAAATAGAAAACTTCCCTTTCTTTTGTTTTTGCAATCAAAATAAAGCATTCAGTCATTTGTGGACGACTCTTCGTTTGTTTATTGGTTATCTTTTTATGTAAAATTTTTCTCCGATGTATTTCAGTCCACGGATTCTCAAAAGTTTTCCTGCGTCATTCTTTTACCTCTTCCTGAAAGAAAGCCTTCTTTTGAATCGCATTTAAATCCGGGTCAAGTTCTTTTGTTTTCCTGGCGTCCCATAAGTTCCTCGCGTGGATAAGCAGCTGATTCTATCCATAAAAGGGACCGAAGTTATGAAAAATTCAAGCTCGTGGAACAAAATTAAAATCGTACGACAGAAAAAATTCTCTCGCCGCTTTTAGTCCTTACATTACAGTTTTTGAAAGCTCTAACTGCATTCCAATGGTAAATAAGCGAAGGCATTTTGCTTAGTATTGCGGTAAAAAGATAAAAAGTCCTTCACTTAGGAATTACNTTACGTGATTGTCTGTTTACCTCCGACTTAAAATCGAGTATTGAATATTGTAACATCTTGAAACTATGTTAGCAGATTTTTTTTTATTTTGAAAAATATAGAATTAGTGGTCCGATGATATGGATTCTTCTAAAACGTTGATTCATCAAAAGCTCTTAAGTAGGATGAGAATATGACGTAGCTTAAAGATGGGCGCGCCTAAAAATTCAAGGATACTTACGTAAGGTAGAAGTGGTCGATCGTCGGGAGATATTCGGTCGATTGAGGCTTCTAATCAACAAAGGTCCTTCGTTTCCACTTCATTTTTATTACTTCGCATAATGTACCTAGCCATATATCAGTATTGTAGCCGGGGGGAGCGGCCCGTGGTGTCTGGACCACACGTACGCTCCCCCAATAAATTATACTTAAATTCCAAATTTATTTTTATGGCGGAGAAATCCGTATTCAACAAGCGCATTCTTCCTGGTGGTTGTAGAACCAGAGTGAAAAATGTTTTAGGATATATTTCCGGTTCAATTGGATTCGTTCTCACGATTCTTTTGATAAAGTAAAGACGAATTTAAATAATAAATCAGATTTTTTTACGAATCTTACAATGTCATACTGCTGTCTCCTAACCCGGTATTATAATGTATAGTTAAAAATTACTTTAACTAATATTCAGTTCAGTGCCGGGTATTATAATGGTTTTCTTATATTTAAGGTGAAGATTATAGTCAACACTCATGCTAATCAATCATAAGAATAGGAGATAGACTATGATCTTCATTCTAACTCAAAAAACATGCTGGGCTCTGAAGTGAACATTAGATAAAGTCCATTTAAGTTTACATTATAATACAGGGCCTATGTCAGATACGTAGAATTTGGTAGATGTAACTTCTTGTAATAAATCGCAAATGTATCATATCTCCTGACTTTGCAGACGTACTACTAGAATTCCCGCTCGATATTTTCAAGTTCGTGTAAGAAGATCTCTTCTCCTCACGTATCGTTCTACTTGGAAGACGTTTCCCACAACCGGAAATGTTGAATCCCCATTTCTCAGATCCGTATTTCTCAGAAGAGTGAAAAATGAAATAACAATCGAGATAAAAATTTTACTTAAAAATACTCCGATTAAAAGGAGGTAGAAAAAAAATATTTTACCTAAGGTAAGTTCATCTAAGGTTATAGATGTAAATAAATCTTGCAATTGTATAGAACAACACACTGATTCGACAGAAACTAAATTTTAAATCAGGCATAGCTAGTAGGATTAGCTCCAACGATTTCTTTCTGTAGTCCCGTAATCTGATTTGGGGCTGTTTTTTTTTTGTTTCGTTCGTTGGCGCCGCAGTTCGGCTACGTTAACTGCGAAATGTGAGGAAAGAGCCTTTGAAATGCTCCCCTGAAAAGATTAAATTACTAGAGGATGAAGGGGTGACTGAAGGTACAGCATTGCGATTTTAAGAGAAAAGGGAATGAAGGAAGTTAATGGTCAATGGTTCTTTCGTAACCGCCATTGAACCAAAATATCTATAACAAAGATTACTTCTTGAAAGCGTTTAGAAAGAAAATAAACATGGTGACTTTAAATTTTGTAGCTAATTAAAGGTTGATAGAGCGAATAAATGCTAACGGCGGAAACTCCATTTTATGTCGGAAAGTTGTATGTAAAACGTAAAGCTAAATGTAAAACTATTAGGCCTAATTGTTGCGTGCTGCTCTAATATTTGNCTTAGTTCAGTGACATGTGCATTGAAACTGTGCATTGAAGTTAGCAGATTTACAAACTTCGGAATTGAGCATTAAATACTTTGATGAAAAATTTCGAGTTCGAAAGTCTATTTGCATAGTATCAATTTAAACAGCAAATTAAAGAATGATGATTCAGATATTTAACCTCATCGACCACAGTTTGGTCAAACGAAATCTCCACAGTTTAGTGTTTTTATCAGCAGTCAAACGTCATCAAATTGCTTCAGAGTCCGCGTTAAAATAATTCTGACCAAAATTGCACCAAATTATTCTTTCCGGAAACGGAAATCCACAGTAACTTATACCATTGTTCGTTCTAGGTGCATTATTGCACAATCACGGGGGAGTAGCATTCCTGGAAATAAAAGTTGCTCGATAGTATTCATGTATCATGTATATAATGGCCGGAGAATCATGAATTCGTCGAAGATAACCGCTCAAAAATATCGTGAAAAATAACAAACGAAATAAATAAATATTTTCTGACATGAGTACTTTGTAAACGCGCAATAAGAAGACACCAGCATCTACTTTAATAACCATCATCAAACACATTCTCCTCCAATACCTCAATTAGGTTCGCTTCACTGTACCATTTTCAATTGCTCTTTCTGCGCATTTCAAGCAGCTTCTTAATCCGTATAAGCCCTGAAATTAGACGTTTGCGAAAATTTTCCTCCGCCGTATGCACGGATCTCAGTGGCTCTCTTAGCTTCCTCTAATTAACTAAGGGATCCCAATCGGTGAAACCATCCATTTATACATCTCAATGAATCTATTATGGGATCTCTCTCCATTTATTATTCGCGTTTAAAGAAATTTCATTGTCGTAATTTTCTACTATCATCGCGAAAAAGATAAGAGGCTAGTGGTAATGTCTTGATACATATTTACCTATACAGAACTGTAAACACACATCTACTGTCAAAATGTCAACATTTGCTTGTTAAAATATTTTAGAATTGCAACTATGGAGATATTTACTCGATTATAAATTCACATCTATTTCTGCATAAGTACCCTGCAAGCAACCTTTCGGCGAGTGGCAGGGGGTGTAAAACACCAAGCGTCCGAATAATCTCTTTAGCTTACTGTTGTCGCGTATCGTTCGCGGAAATAAAAGTCTCTAAAATGACTTATCGTCGCATCTTATTTTACTTGATTTACGTGATTGTCTGTTTACCTCCGACTTAAAATCGAGTATTGAATATTGTAACATCTTGAAACTATGTTAGCAGATTTTTTTTTATTTTGAAAAATATAGAATTAGTGGTCCGATGATATGGATTCTTCTAAAACGTTGATTCATCAAAAGCTCTTAAGTAGGATGAGAATATGACGTAGCTTAAAGATGGGCGCGCCTAAAAATTCAAGGATACTTACGTAAGGTAGAAGTGGTCGATCGTCGGGAGATATTCGGTCGATTGAGGCTTCTAATCAACAAAGGTCCTTCGTTTCCACTTCATTTTTATTACTTCGCATAATTTACCTAGCCATATATCAGTATTGTAGCCGGGGGGAGCGGCCCGTGGTGTCTGGACCACACGTACGCTCCCCCAATAAATTATACTTAAATTCCAAATTTATTTTTATGGCGGAGAAATCCGTATTCAACAAGCGCATTCTTCCTGGTGGTTGTAGAACCAGAGTGAAAAATGTTTTAGGATATATTTCCGGTTCAATTGGATTCGTTCTCACGATTCTTTTGATAAAGTAAAGACGAATTTAAATAATAAATCAGATTTTTTTACGAATCTTACAATGTCATACTGCTGTCTCATCGGAAATTGCACTGAATCACTTTTTGAATTTATTTCGAATACATTTATTTTAGGTGTCACTGACATCGGATGGATAACTAGTAAGAAACTCGCCGCTTAAGGTTTTCTCTCTGTCCCTTTCACGCGATATATTTAGTAAAATTACCGCTTAATACGCTCTGCTAACTCCTGAGAAGATGGGTTTCTACAATCCCTAAATGCAAGGAAAGGGGTAAAGGTGACTTTGCACGTTAGGAAAATCCCAAGGAGAAACAGACATGAAAAAATCTGACAGGACCAGGACTGGAACCTAGAATCTTCCACAGATTCTTTACTCAGGTAAGCTATCGAGCCAAAACACATTCCCAAGCCGTTTCGGGAGACTTTGTGCATGGTTATACGTGGTAGGTGGTATAGTGGTTTCGTCCGACTGGACGGCATCGTCCACGGCTAACGTCCTCGTTGAGGAACCGGCCATACAAACTGATGGAAAGGCAAACCTCCCCAACAAAGTCTCCCAAAACGGCCTGAGTATATTTTCTAACTCGATAGCGTAATTGGATAAAGCATTTGCCCGAAAGCGGAAGATTTCAGTTTCGATTCCTGGTACTGCCAGCAATAGCTGATTGAGTTTTATTCACTTTTCTTGATATATCAATCCATAAATAAATGAAGCTACTAAAATGGTTTGCGGGCCAGCCAATGCAGCCCTTGCGCCAACGTGGCCCGTACTTGGTGCACGTTGGCCATTTCCTCAAAAAATATATTTATTTATTAACGTTGACACAGCTTAAAAGAATATATTTTTGTAACATCTTCTCCGGATACACTTCCGAATCCGAAAGTATATCCGAATACGGATATACTTTCAAATTATATAAAATCAGAGCCTAAACGAAAAGCGTCACCGACCCGGCAATATTTTATCGTATAAGCCCTGACAATCACATTATGGATGTATGTATATTTATATACTTATATAGGATAAAAATTTAGAGGCTAAACGAAATGCGATACTCTCCCGGCGATTATTACAGACCCCGACCATCACACAATAGGAAAAGGGAGATATCGATTATGTGGGTGATTGGGTCGATTCTCCAAAATAAAAGCTTTACCCTTAATAATATTGCGCGTTTCCAAAAATTCGTTTTGGGATTTTTTTATTATGAAATAGTTGAAAATTGTGATATCATAATGAAAAGATACATAGATTTTTAATCTTTTTCACTAGTGGCTATCAAATTAAATTTCGAGTTTCCCATTTTATGGATGGACGTTTAATGCTCCCTGACGTCCGATAGAAACCGCAGCATGGATTTATTTTCATTATTCCAAAGGTGATGACGTAGTAGTTACCAGTTATTCACTTCTTCCAGAGTTAAATATGTCCTAAACTTCTGTCTGTGTTACAACTACGACTTTTACACATAATATACGGTGCTAATCAATTTTCTTGTCTCCCAAATTTCATCACATCTTCCTTTCTTATAACCGATTAATAACTTTTAAATAAATCGAACACTTCATACCATATTTACATTTTTTTAGCATTTAAAATGCTTTTTATAGTTTAATATCAAACTACTTTCGATGCTGTAAAAGTTGCTGTTGAGGTGTTCTGTATTTCTTCCTGTATTTTGAATTTATGGAACTTGTTATGATATTTATGATAGATTTTAGTGGTAATACTTAATTGCAAAAATTCCAACCGAATCGGGTAACTTGAAGGCGGAAACAATCTTTGATATACCTTTAATTAAAAAATTTTAATTTTTGATATAATTCTGCTCTCTTTGTTGGTCTGACTGCGTAATATTAGTTTTTCTTTAAATATGCCTTTGTATGATTTGATATCTCTCTCCATGATTACAGATTTCAATGAAAATGAGCAAAAAAAGTCATGTATTTAACGAGGCCTTTAATGATGCCGCGAAATTTGCAGGTGAGTAAATTTTGTATATCGAGGCATGTATACCTACGTATAACAATGCCATTTTCTGCAAAAAAATTAGAAATTTAGTATTTTCCGCAAACCTTTTATTTATTTCGATTAATTTCGGCACACATTGCCATTTAATTTGCCCTGCTACCATGTATTGATGAATGAAATATTACTCGTTAGTCTTTTGTTACTGAATAGAGGGAAAATGTGTCTTTCATTTACTTCTTCCTGGGTCTTAACCATGCCTGTGATGACTTAAAAGCAACTGAGGTATGAGTGATCTGAACGATGGTTAATTATTTAAGGTTTCTCCTTATGAAATGTTACGAAAAGAGTTGCTCGTAGTCATTGTGTTTCACTTTCGTGGAATTGTTCAACTTGTAGCATTCTGGCGGAAAATGGAAAACAAGGGAAACTACCACACTCCTCATCTTACCTAGTAAGCCTCATTTTTTTATCATACTTCTTCGTAGCTAATGGTATAGGGATGAGGTCTCAAGCGACCTTCGGGCTGAATACTTAACTGACAGCCATTTAATTAGGTTTCTCACAAACGCCTTAATATTAGACAGCTGGTGGTGCACGCGTGAAGGGCGTATAGTATAATCACAAGGATGAAACACAAAGAATCCTTTCTGGCTCTAGTACCATCAAATACAGGATACCCACGACGGATGCATTCCTCGGAATGCCGCTAATCACGAATATGGAAACCAACCTCACATAGGAAAGAAAGGTTCCTTAGAAACAGCTTATAGAAGATCATGGGACGAAAGAACGTAAAAAACAGGTATTCTAATAATTACACAGAAAAATAAATGAGATTTAAATGAGAGTTTATTTTATATACCTTTAATGATTAAACAGCCCACGAATATTAATCAAATGAAGATGAAGGGCCTCTTCTGAGGATTAAAGCTGGCAATTTTCAATGGATGAAGCAGAGATAACTGAGACGACAGGGAATGATGCTTGCTGTACTTGGTTTTTATAAGAATTTTGTAATTAGACGCCGTTTTGAACATTTTTGTAACATCTTTTGGAATTGTCTGTGAGACATTAATGAAGTCTCAATTTCCCTCTTCGTCTTCAAGCTACGCTGCAAAGAGAGATTCCATTCCTTATTCGTTTCCAAGATTCCATTTTATCCGTTAATAACTTCCCATTAGTGAACACTTCCACAATTCTTTCCAGATTTAAGACTTCTTTTTTAACCTTTTCGTTTACTTCGTTACTTTCTTCCCTGCCTGCGTTTACCAATTCCTTGAGGTCTTCCTCTATGAGCTCCTTGTAATGAGACTCAATTAATTTTTCTTCTAAATCCAGTTCCTACACATCCGCAAATCCTTCCCCTCCTATTAATTCGGCCATTTAGAAAACTTCCTTAAATACATTGTCCACAGATGACAAACTAGAAACATAGATTACAGCTTCTCTCCATGATTTTCTCAACATGAACTAAAGGTCGATTTTTTAATACGATGAAAAGATTCTTTCACATATGTTATATAGTCATTGATGTTATAATCTTTCCGGAATTACAAGAGATGGATTTGATTACATTAAATCAAGTATGCGAGCAAAAGATCGCCTGGTTTAGTATGCTTTGAAGGTAAAAATACTTTGCTCCAACGGTTAAAGAATTGATTTTGTATTTGGAGATAGAATAACCACTTCCACGGATGGAAAAATTGTTACCCAAGATTTCTTGTTAGATTTCCTGCAAACAGGTACACTGTTTTTGTCTTTACCTCTTAGGACTCTAGGATTTGATGGCATATAAATCAACATCGGTTTTACCATGTGGTCTCCTGAAGTACTAGCGCAAAGTAGAAGAGTTATTCTATCTTAGGCTACTTTGAAGCTGATAGCAAATTTCTCCTCTCTAGGTAGAAATGTTTTCGATGGCATTTTCTTCGAAAATAAAGACGTCTCTCCATTTTCAATGTATTCATCACTCCAACGGTGGAGTGATCGTCCATGGAAGCGTTAAAGATTTGTTCTGGCTTATATCCTTTACGCTTAATGACTTTAAGAAACTCTGAAGATTTGCGGTGCCGCATGGTCGGCCGACGTCAGTATTTCTGCTAATTTGACATTATGTTTTTACAACGTTATGCATGGCTATGCCTTCCCTTAAATTTTTCAGATCATCCTCTACTAACACAAAAAATCGAAGAACCCTCGGAATAAGATTCTTGGTTAAATGATTATGAAGGCGAAGAAATTTATTCCGTATCACCAATCCACTCAAGGGTACATTTTTTGAGCCTGATCTTCAATCAATGGGGATAAAGCAGCTTCTACTTTCTCTATTTTAGGCTCACGACTCGCAAACTATAATTTAGCACTAGCTAGCGCACTATCTGAAACACTTCTTCTAACGCTCTCTTTTTTATTGTCGAGCACTGTTGACCCGTTTATTCCATACTGTCAAGCTACAGCTGCAACACTACCCCCACTAGTAAGCTTGCCCAGTAGTTCCAGTTTCACTCTTAATGAACTCAAAACTCTCAAAACTTACTTTTTCCTTTTGCCTTTTGAATAACTCAATTCTTTACACTTTCCATCAGTACTCAACGCCATAATGAATAGAACAAAATCAATTTTTTCTTTAAGTAGCAGACGTGCAATACACTCGCCTAGTATGAAGATTGAGGCCCTTTTTAAATTAGTGAATTGCTATTGAGATCCAAGGTAGTTTTATCAGACATTTCACACGGGCGAGCTCGAGCTTATCACTCGCCTTTATAAAGATTGACGAAAACTTGGAAAAATCTGGTTTAAACCTTCCAGCTTAACGTTTCAGCAATAGTACTGTTAAAAGTGCTTCCACAGCTTAGGTAATTTCGCACGTAGGCCTCTTTGGGAATCGAACCCGGGGCCTCTTTTGCCAAAGTGGATGCCGTTGCTAACTTGTATATCCGGGAGCCCCCTTATCGTCTCAGTTCTTAAACATTGAGTCCCCTGGGATTCGTCCATTTAATCCAATCGTCCATTTAATCCAAAAGCCTCGTCAACCTCTGCCTATACAGAGGTTTGCTTAATCTGAGATCCATTTCTCGTTGATTTCCTCTCCATTTCGGTTTCTCTTGAGCATTCTCATCGTCCACTATCTTGTTTACGATGGTTGAAGTGGAGAAATTCTTAACACCTTTGTTCTTTTTTTACGAAATTCATGAGTTTCATATATTGGAAGAAGGGCATTTCAGTTGTTTTGACACCAACTTCGAGGATTCAAGAAGATATATTTATTTGAAATAAAAAAATAATTTTATTTATTGATATTAGATGGATAAAAACAAAATTTGCATGACTGTCAAATTCAAAAGTTTTGTAAAATACGGACAATAGAAGCAATCCGCTAGTGTGAGAAACTGCGAATTGGGAGATCGCCTGTATGCATTTTTACCGATTTAGGAAGATCGCTCAAACAAGTTTGAAGCAGGAAAGTGTTTTCTCTCGAATTTTAAAAATAATTCGATTAACTTTCCCATAGTACTGCTCGTTGTTATGGAATTCAATTTGGTCTCCGCACTCCATTTTAGCGCAAGAAGTCTTCATTTCATGTAGTAAACAGCATGTATTCATGATTTTGCAAACGTAAAGGAAAACAAATAATACATACCCCACACATTAATATGTAGGTTTTGTCTTCCCCAAATCATAAGAAACGGTTAAGATTTAATGCTAGAATTTCATCTAATCCACCGAGTAAATTTTAAGCGTTTCCTTGACCGACGACACTGTTAATTGCTTTGATTTTTTTCCTCATAATATATTTCATTACCTCTGAAATAGTCTTGCTTACAACAATGGCGCGCTTTGAAAAGAAAATTTGGATTAGCTTAGGAGGAAGGTGTTTCGAGCGATTCGAGATAGATTATCCTTTCTTGACGCAAATCCTCACCTTATGAGCAACGGCAGCCATCAAGGAGAGGAAAACGACCGCAACTGCTCTATTTTCAAATGACCGTCACCCTTAAAACCCCCATTCAGTCCTTCTATCAACGAACTAGGGTGCGAAGATACAACGTATTTAATGGAATTTTAAAATAACTGTAAAATTAACACTCGGCTACGTAGGATACAAAGGATAACTTCTCTCCATTTTAAGGAAATACGACTGAAGGAGGAAAGATAAAACATCGAATGCGATTCTAAAATTGAATCGAAGGTGCTTCAGCCAAGGGTTGCTAATGATTCAAGGGCTTAACGATTCTGGAGTCGCATTGCAGTTGAAATATCGAGCCTTCGTTGAGAAGAAGCAGTCGGAGAAAAGAAGAGGGAAGGAAAGGTATAGGCAAGCAGTGACCCGCAGTGCAGATTACCACAAGAAAGGGTTTGAGGACCCATTTGAAGATCCTTGAAGGTGCAATGGCAAAGAGAACTCTGCAAAAGATGGCATTCTTTTCTAGAGACCGTATCTTGAATAAGGTAAGGAAAGAGGTGCTGCTCTTTCGAGGTGGCAAAGGAGACGATTATTAAGGCCACGATATTTTAATTTGCTTCTCGAGATTTTTCCTAAAATATAACCCAAAGATTTCTCAACTTACACTATCTACTATCTTTTATTCGCAGCTCGCATTCTCATGCGATTGGTGAGGCGCTTGTGGCAATGCGATGAATGAGTCAACCAAGAGAATGTGCAAATAATGTACGGCCAAAGTTCATAACCGTAATTTCAGAAGTACCAAGTATGAGCGTAAAAACTCTTCATCGTTTATATCTAATGGAAGTTCATGAATTTACAAAGTATTTCATGTTGTTGTTAGTAGGTACAAATACTTTTCATTACTCACAGAGAACTTTCTGGAAACCAATACATATATTTTACCTATTTCACTTCCCAGAAAAAATCTAAATTCCGATAACTATGTTGTTATTAATTGAATATTTGAGTCATTATATTCATCAACATTTTTAAAGTTAATTATTTTCCAGCGATACTTGGTGAAATTTCATATTGAAAGTAAGTAGTTAATAGCAAAATATGCACCATTCCACAAAAACAGTTCTTGCTCTCAAAAATTAATTGTATCATGAAGATTTCTCAACTTACACTATCTTAGTGTAAATTTATCTTCCGTGTAAATTAGTGATAGAAATCATTATAAAGAAACATTTTGTGCGTCAACGATGACGATATGACATTTATCGATGATTTTTATACCTTAAAGTTATACATTGAATTATTGAACATTGAAGTTATACATTATAGAATTGAAAATATTTTACCTCTTGAAAAAAATGTATATCCACAGCGCATTTCGGAAATTAATCATCTATCCTATGCACAGGTATCGAGACAGGAAACATTCCAATATAATACTGGACGGGAATATTTTATTGCTAACATACGCATATTTTATAATTTTTTAATAATTCCCTTAATAAATATAGTTTATTCTAAAGACGTTCTTCATCATATGTTCAATCGAAACGGCGAGTGCATATTATTGTCTTCAAAGCCACTTCAAAACTCTGTCGGACTTCCTAGAAATCGCTTCTCTGCTGGATAACTTTCTTTCAGCGAAGCCAAACAAAATCGGCCATGTGGCATACGTCGACGCATTTGGATACCGAGGCTCGGGATTACGTTGCACGTACATGGACTTTAACTAATGTTCACAGTAAGATCCGGTGTTATATTGATTTTCCAAAGTGAACATTATTGTTAATTTCCATGCTAATTCATCAAATAGAGTAGATTAACAATAACATTCATCTTAACTCAATCAAAACATCATAATACTGGACCCCAAATTGAGTGTTATTTACTGTCCATTTTAAGTATACATTATAATATCAGGCCCGAGACTTTTGGTCTTCGCTGAAACGGACGGAGTTATGGAAATGCTGACATACAATAACAACCGCCAGCGATGGCTTTTTCCTTTCACTCCAGTTTACATACGAAAATAAAGCACAAACTTTTTATTCCCCTTGTTCTTCTTGAACGTGGTTTCCGCAATGATTTTATTTTACAGAATCTTCCAAGTATTCCTAGTTTATTACGCTTTGGGAAACGTCTTTTTTCTAGAACAGAGACGAGTATTTCTGTACATTTTCTAGGTCCCATCTATGGCACGTGCCTACGAATTTCTGTGGTGAGTACACGGCATCCAGGTAGCACGGATAGCACCGAAACATTTCTCTCCTTTAAATCAGAATCTAACCCCTAGGACTAAAAAAAACTTCCTGCATCCGGTCCCTAGGTATGATTACACTTGCCTCGTGTTGGTTGATTGAGAGATATTAGGCTTCCGTTGTCTGTATTTAAAATACTTCGGGACTTCGTTTTCCCTTGTTCACGAAAACAATGAGAATATAATTATATCACATATTTCTACATTCAAACCGAGCAGTCTTCACACCACTTATAAATTAAGTCCAGATTCCCCTGTAATATAGATTGATCTTCCACATTTTGATTTTTTCTGTATGATTGTCGTCCATGAAGATCCTTTCCTTACTTTTTACATTGTCTAATATATCGTATAGTACGACATCATTACATTGTCTACTATATTACTGCTCTGAAGAACTTCTGATGACACTTTTACTTGGAAGGAATGCCATATAATGCTGCGCGTTGTCTTCTGTTTGTTAGGAAAGACTATGTAAATACATGAGTTGTGCAAAGAGGTGTTGTTAAGTACATCGCTGATATACAACATCTTTCTCCTACTCAACATATTTCACATAGTTGCGCTTATTCCCGACCAATATCTACCGTTTCTCACCCACTTAATATTCAGCCTACCTACCCCAGCTACGTTTCAATCCCCCTTCACATTCCACCCAAACTCACTACAACATTCCTCCACACGCCTCGCTCCATTCACAAAGCCTCCTCACTCAGCTCCACTAAATCATGTCTTCTTTCTTTCTCTTTTACCCTAATCTTTCCTCCCTTTTATTTATCTTCCGCCCGCCTTCCGACCTTTCTTCTCAAAATAAAATTCTAAAATATCTGCCTTACATTCCTATTGTTACACTAATCACACCGTTTAGGTATATTTATGAAAGGAAATGCATCGCATTTCCTTGTTGAAAATTAAGCCATAATGCAAAATTCCTCCAACCTACAAATATGTGGAACATTATTCATGATGCTATAATATAACGAGTTTAGATCGATGAGAGGAGCCTATACTCAAACATATATCGTCAAATTATTGTAATAAAGATAAATATTTTTCTTATAATTTCATTTTGATTACGATTCATCAACAACTTCATTAAAATTCGAAATGTGATCCAAGTTTTAATAATGATCTGGAACTGGTTAATATAGAACTACAAACAATATTTCAGACAGTAATAAGCAAATATACTTCGTAGATGTCTTCAAATATACAACAAAAAATAGTTTCGATTTCATCTTAAACTTATTAGTCTTCCACAAAATCATACCTACGGGCATTGATTGAACAGGTCAATATCGACTAATAAATACATTTCGAACTGTATTTGTTTCCGTCAAAAAGGATACGGCCGTTTTCGGAAAAGAACGGTCTTAATCCTCAACATCAAGGATGAGTGATCCACGTCAAAGTATTTCATATCATCCTCTTAATCCCTTTTCTAGAGTATAATTAAACAAGCATTCTGTGATGTGCATTTTATTGCAGAATGTAAATGGAAGCATTATTTTCAAATATTTAAAGATACGCCAAATATATGTCGAAAGTAAAAACTGATAATTTTTTACATAGAATTTTTAGAGAAATTTTAATTTTCATTAAACCTATTTCAGATGTTGCGACAAGGGACTGAATAGAAAAGAAATATTTTGAACGAAAATTTGTTCACACGAACGTAAAGGATTCCCAAAATGATTCTTATGTTATATATGATAAAGAAAAAGTTTGAAAGACTCATCTTCCCAATTTAATCATACAATATCTACATCTACATCTACATAAGTACCCTGCAAGCCGCCTTCCGGCGTGTGGCAGGGGGTATATCAATTAATGATCTAGAAGGGGTATTACCTTGTAATATGGAGACGCATTTCCGCTTCATTATTCTTCCTTATCTGTCTGTTCTCATAATTTCCTAATAGCAGCACTCTTTGTCTCTAATTCGCTATATGCTTTCTCCCCTTCAACTATTTTCCTTGCTTTCCTTTGGGGCGGCGGCATCTTCATTCCTACATTCGTATATACTTAGGTAGCTAATGCCATTCTTTTTTTTCAGGCCAAGTGAGCTTACAGCTGTTTATACACTGCACGTCCTTATCCTTGCGAACCCCTTTTGCCTCAGAAACACTCATTTATCTTTCCAGACATTCTCTTTTATTTCTCATAATCCTCAGTTCCCCCTTCAGAATATCTTCAACCTGCTTTTTCTTGCCCTTTTAAGATCACTTACTCACTTAATTATTAACCTATTTATATTATACTTTGCAATTTAGTCCTCTGGCCAGGTGACAACGTTAGTCACCTATCATTGTCATTTTGCATAAGTCCTTCACCTCTCTCCCACCTTTCACGCACAGTTTCCTACGGCAAACGTTTCTCATACAATCGATTCAACTGCACTCCAACGAATCCACTCCCCTTGTACACAGAGCCACGCTGCACTCGACTCTTCCCGATTATTTTTCTCATACTTCCAATCAATCTTCTGTATCCGTTCACTCCCATTCCTATCCCAGCCTACTTCTCCATACTTAGAAAACATTCTTTCCAAGTAGACTGAATCATCAACCTGTTTTCTATTACCCCCATTAATGCATAGTTGTTCTCTTGCAGCCACCAACTACGGTCACAGTATAGAGTAAAATCAATGTATCAAAAATATCCACTCAAATTCCATATCTATTTTTTCTCTTCATAGTGCTATGCTTTCTTTGTATGTTCTTTCTTGACGCGTTCCCACTTTTGTCCTATATCATGTTACTTTAACCACTTTTCCTGTGTCACTCACGTTCCGCACCCTCCTTTCTTTCCCTTACCTTTCGCCTCTGTACATTTGTCTCCATCTATTTTTAATCTCTCCATTTTCTCTAAATGCTCTATTATCACGGCCTCCTTCATGCGTTTCTCCATTCTCGTTAATCCATCCCTCCATTATATTCGCTCCCATTCTGATCCCTGCTCATTATTTTCTCACTCACACCACCACTTCTAACATTCCCACCACTGCTATCTCTCTCATTTCTTAATGAATGCCCACGCCATGAATACACATTGCCAGCAAGTTCGCCAAAGGTTGGCTTGGTTATCTCCATGAATATGAAAGTGGATAAGCGTTTAGCGTCCAATTTCTTCTCTTTCCTCTCAACTCTAGCCATTATCCTTCACGTCTATCTCTATTTATTACACCCTTCCTTTTTCTGTGAACGCATTTGCGTCAACTAAGAAGAAGCTCCCTAACTTCATAGCGTTATAAGTCGATGAAGCGTATGAATCGATTTCTAGAATACTAAGAAATTCTGGTTCCGGGAGGAAGAAACATTTTTATTGTCGGAATTCCAAATTCAAAACGGTCGAGGCGCCGTTAATTGATCATTACTTGAGCTACTAGAGCTCAAATTCCACTTTTACAAGGAAAAAAAATGTTCATTTGCTTGGTAAACTCAATGAAACTAAAAGAACAATTTTATTGTTTGACTTGCAATAATACAAGGTGTGATTTCCTGATCTGGAAGGGCAAGAGACTGACTTACTCTTTTTCCGCAATATGCATCTACATCTACATAATTACATAGCTATGCTACATCCTAATGTGTACGTATATTTCAAGACCGGTTCCCCAAGTTATGGTAAAGCCTTCCTGTGATTGTGATATATTTGGCAAAAAATTCTATTAAAAATATATTAGGTATTTTTCCTATGGTTGTCTAATATTGCAGCCAAAGAAAGTTTCTGATGAAGAGATATAGAATGAGGTTACAACAAAATCACCGTCATAATATTCTACTATTTATTCAGCTGCCGAATTTTGAGGTTAAAATATAATAAAGCCTTCGTTAGAGGTCACCTGTTTAGGGAACGTTCAAATATATTTGACAGTGAGGGAAAAGAAAAGGAGTTTACAGATCATTCCGGTAGCATTAAGAGAAGACAACTTGCGTTAGCCTTACCTAGTCTTCGTCATTATTCGATCAGCATCACTAGTTCCAAAAATCATGAGATGTTACACGTCTTTCCGAAAGATTCAGGTTTTACCTAATCTAAAAAGAAAGTCAAGTCTACTCATGGCCCAAAAACAACACAGAGAATTAGGACTTGCTAGAAACACTTGTAACTGCCAGCAGAGTTTTCGATTTGAAGGCATAAGATAATTATGAGCTAAATTTTTGCATGGAATCAAGAACCCCTAATACACTGCTTGTTATCCGAACAGAAGACTCAAAAACTCAAAAGAAAAACTGTAGGAAAACCTAAACCTAACCTTTGAGTAATTTTGAGTATCCATTCATAAAATTCTAATGTTAAGAATAAGATTTTCATATGTAAGATGTTTATATGCTTTTACAGGAAAACGTTTACGTATACGTATACCTCTGAGTACACACATGAACTATATGTACATACATACATATAGTTCCCGGAACTCGCTTATAACCTCTCGCAAAAATTATATTTCCGTTTCTGCTGTTGTGCGTGTGAATGAGTCGACACTTCGGGTACTTGAAACAATTTTGCACGAGAATATCGACAAGTTTTATTTCGGTATGACACAATCCCTAATTCCTAAAGCTAAATTCCGGTAAATCTTGTATGCCCCTCGCGTTATTGTGCAATTATGTGTATGAGTATACATAAACATGTGGTGTAGTATA
>KZ308958.1:0-26974 GCA_000376725.2 Ladona fulva
TTTACCACGGGAACTGAGGACACGATATAATCTAATATCGATAAGTTGCGGGTGGGATTTAAATTGAACTGGGAGAATCCCAGTCTGTGGATGAACGAGTCGATAAAAAAACTGCTCTTGCGGCTCAGATGCAATGCCCTCGGTGGGAGAGCTCCAATTAATGGAAAGATTGAAGTCTCCAAAGAGAACCATGGGCCCCAGAGAGGATGCACGTAGAACAGATTCGAGGCAGGCTTCCAAGATGTTCGCTTGGCTCCCGGGAGGTCGGTAGAAGCAACCGAAAAGACATTTGTTTACGGAGTAAGTGGATTTTCGGGTGGGAAAATTAATTTCCACCCAGATGATTTCGCACTCAGTTTCCAGATCCGTGCGTCGAATGACAGGTAAGGTGGAGTCAACAGCGATTAGAACACCTCCGCCGCGACCATTACGATCACGGCGGAAGACTTGATGCGAAGAAGAGAAGGAAAGTTCCTCAGAACTGACGTTACTGGAAAGCCAAGTTTCGGTAAAGGCAATGATCTGAAAGCCCGAGAGTTCGGCGATATTTTCAACACAGATTACTCCCATATCCAACGGTTGTAGTGACGATGTGTTATTAGGAGGAAGAAATTCCAGCTCTATCTTTTGTAGATTATCTAAATTAGGGTGCACTGTACAATTGTCTATAAGCAACAAAATATTTATTTTTTAAGTTTTAATTCCATGTCCTAACTCATCAGTCAATTCCGAAAAATTTCCAAAGTCAACCAATCACTTTGATTTGCATGGCACTCCTCTGGTAAACCATCCACTCTTAACCCCTTTAAGTATCGAGGCTTAGCACTTTTCCCTACGGTTAGTAGTTTTCGTTTGTCAGATCCACACATATTTGCACAGCATAACACAGTAATGCGGTCCATTGCCCTTTTATATCCAAACAATTCAATGTGCTTACAGCAAAAGAAACCATCTGGTGTAGCATGATAATAGAGGCCAGTTTCATCAGCATTGTAAATGTTATCTTAACAGAATTTTTTTTTTAAAGTGTAATGCCTAGGGGACCTAGGTGCTCGCACCTTAGCTCACCTGGTCCTTCACCCCTCCCCCTAATCCTTTTATTCCCTTCCATGGCGACAACGGGTAGCTTCGAGCGAGCGTCAGAGTATTTTCCGCGGCCCTGAACTTTGGCGGTAAACTTCCATGTTTTCTGTTTAACGCTATTTACCAGATTGCTTCAAATTCATGCTTCCCATTCCCCGTCCCCTCTTTTCCTAAGCAATTCTGGTTCTTTCCGTCCACCCTTTGCTCTTCCTCCCGAAAACATGTCGTTTCCGGAGTATTTCGTCCATCGGCCGTCCTCAGTAGCCTTTTTGAACTTTGTACCCTTTTACGCACGGCCGATCTGCGTAGATGCCTTACCCCCCTAGAGTCAGCCCCAAAAGTAACTGTCTATTTAAGTCCTTACGGAAATTGAGCTCTCTCTCTCTCTCGCTCTCTGCCCGAAATTGGCAGTGCACCGCTCGACGCCCGACCGTCGCTCTCCACCACCACACCTCGCCGTGTTTCCGCACCCCGAGCCCGCACCCTTAGGAAGGAGACCCCCCCCAGGCAGCAGTAAACCATTTTGTAAGGTAAAATAAATCTTTGTTTTTCTCTTTTCGTACGAAGATATTTTAATTTCTTCGACGCTTCCCGACGACCAAAGGCAAGAACCCGTTATTTGTGGCGACCGCAGAGGGGGCGGCACTACAAAAGTAGGAATTTTAGTATTTTACCATAGTCAAGTGCTGATCCTATCTGCACTTAACTATGGTAAAATTTCTCATCATGTAATGTCCATTCCTCACGCAGTTGCTTCTCCCTTTGCGAGAGACGCACTATGGTAGATTTCGGTACACCAGTTTTCTCAGCTAGTGTGCGATGTGTTGAATACAATGGCTAGCTTTTAATTTTATCCAGCAAAGTTATTTTACTTCCCAGCGTAAAATCATTTCTCAGCATCTTGGCAGTGGTTTAATTTTCAAATAAGATCGACAAAACAGAGGTAACGGTAGGCTATAAAGCAGAAGCGTGTTACACCTCTCAAAGGCGAAAAACACAGAGGAAGCAGGTTGCTAACAAGTAGTTGCCGTACGCCACTGGAGGCTCAAAGGGAATCATTCTAAACCTAGTTGGCGCCCATGCCTATGTTCATATCTCATGGGCTTACCAAATCGCGGTTCTTCTAGGGCTATGATAGACGACTGACTGGAAGCTCACGTCTGTTACCGTCCCGATTAAGCGATTAAATTATGTTTTACCTGAATAGTTTGGTTTTCGTTCCTCGAGATTTGGCCCAATTAAGCGGAATTGACTGAATATCCGATTCTTCTTTTTGTTTGACATGAAGTGCGCAATTACTGCTAAGCATGCCTCAGCTAACTCTGAGACGAAGAAATCAAATAGCAGGAATGCTAATTGCAAAGAAACCAATTTCGGTGATAGCCAGAGGATTTGGTCTTTCCAATTTGACTATTTTTAAGTCTAAGAAAAAGTGGGAGGAGTCGCAATCTGTTGATTGTAACGTGGGCTCAGGGAGGCCAATGGTCACTACAGGGGAAGAGGATCAGCGGATTGTCGAATACGTGCAGCTGAATTCGTTTGAAACAGCAGAGGAGACGAGGTTACTAAACTACGATTTTATTTACTGCATCATATGTCAATTGGTTTCTTCTTCCCTCTTTGTAGTAAATGTTATGGAAATGAATAATAAAATAATATATTACATTATAATGTTATTATTGCAATTAGGAGTGCTGTTGGACAATGTCAGCCAAGATACTGGCTTTTGGAGACTGCATTTCTGCGGGCTGGAAGCCAGGCGTGCTACAGTGATAGAGATCCTCACTCCAGCCCATAAACATGCACGTTTGGAATTCCTACATAGATACATATATAAATGAAAGTATCAAATTCTGGAGAAATGTCATATTTAGTGACGAAAAAATATTTTCGTCATGTTCCAATGGTCCTGTCACTGTAAATAGGCCACGGAATACGAGGTTCGACCCAAAATACATGAAAGAGAGGGGCAGAAGTGGTAGATTTTTGGTTCATGTCTGGGGGTGGCTATCCTCTGAAGGTTCATAAGTTCTCATAGGATCTATTGAATTGTTTCTTTAATTCCCTTAATAAACAGTATAATTAGAGCGATTGTTATTCTCATTGCATACTATATACTCTTCAAGGTCCGGGAGTCCTTTCGAAGATCGACAGATTCCTTGATGGGGGACAATATGTGCATATACTGAAAAACATAATGAAGTCATCGGTCGAAGTCTTATTCCCTGAGGAATTCATATTTCAGCAGGTAAACAGCCTAATGCAATTTTTGCTAGCTTCCATTTGATGATAATGATTTGATCAATACGATTGCGTGAATTTACAGGATATAACATAATATTATTAGTTTTCTGAATTGTAATTGCTTACTTCTTGATGATTTCTACGTATCTGAATGTTACAGTTCAATTTTAGGATAACTCCCACATCTATACATGAAAGGAAGCCAGGAAATGGTTGGAGGAGAATTTAGTAAAAAAATTAAGCTGGCCAGCTAGGAGCCTGGATCTCACAGGAATGGGACTCGAATCTGCTCAGATTTGGAAAACGTGTAAGGGTGATTTTGTACAAGATGGTGCGCACCCAGGAAAAATCCCAAGGAAAAATGGACTTGAAAAAAGTCTGACGGGACTGGGAATCGAACCCGGGTCTCCCAATTGCCGGTCGGGTGCTCTGTCTGTTGAGCTATCCTGGCAGAACATTTCTCCAAGCCAATCGGGAGACTTTGTGGGCAAGGACGTTGCGAGTTCGTCCACATGGTGGCATCGTTCGCGGTATTGGCTTCATAGAAGCACCGGCCACACAAAGTGATGGAAAGGAAACCCCCTTCTGGTTGTAAACACAGGAAAACGGGTAAGAGTGATTTTGCGCAAGATGGTGTGCACCCAGGAAAAATCCCAAGGAAGAATGGACTTGAATCCATTTCGTCAAGTCTATCTATATATATCTACTGCTGAACCTTTTACTCCATGTATTTATCCCTAATCTTAGTCTACCCGCTAAACTGAAAACTTTGAAAATATGAGTAATTAACTTTTTTTAGTGGAGGATTGAACAAACATTTCATAACTAGACATAACAACTAGAAATAAATTGTCTTAAAAATCAGAAAAGAACATGATATACGTATCCAAAAGAGGTTAGTACCAAGATTGCAATAAAAGTTCTAAGTGAGTTGAGTAGTATCATTATCATGTAATATCTTCAGAGGTTAGGTGGAAGAGGGGCCATTAATGCCTATCCTCGCCGAAAGAGAGAATAATAATAATGATAGCTTATAGTAAGTATTTGAGAAATATATAGAGATTTAAGTTACACAGATCACCGAAATTTCAACTTATTTATAGAAAACCTGCAATATAAATGTCGCACAAACTATGTTAAATTATACACAAAAATATAGGTTTCCATATCTATGAGTAATAACTAATATTACCCTATCAACGTTTTATTAAACGATTCAATATTAATTTGTAAAGGTTTCCCCGTAAGAGAAAATAATCCCGATGTCCCTAATAGTATTTTGAAAGTAATTCGTTTAATATGTATTCGTTTTAAGTATTCGATTAAGTATTTGTTTAAGTATTCGTTTTTCGTGTACTCATATATATTGAGAGAACTACTTCATTTGTAAATTATATCAGGTCTAATCCCAAGTTTTTTTATATAACATTCGTATCCAATATTATTATATTATTCTGTACACTAAATAGTTTTTTTTTTCTATTTCACTGAATGTATTTATATTACTCATTATGCTTTAAAAGAGATTCATTCAAAATGTGGTACACATTTTAAAGAGGGCTCACTTCAATACGGCAATGTTATCAGTCGTTAATTATTTTTAAACCGCAGTTCCTATAATCTTTATTAATGTCACTGATGTGGGAAATTCGATTAGAGAAATTTAATCAATTGCTTACGAATCTATATATTTTCGAATACAAATAGATATATCATTAAATTTATTCACAGAATTCTGACGAACTTCTCTATAAGAAGATTCAGATTAATTAAGCCGCGATATCGAAAATGAAATTTGCTAGAAAAGCATTTAAATCGTTATCTCGAAAATTATAATTAATCAACTCTGGCGATACTTGGTGGAACTTCTCCATGATTGATTCATAGAAAGCACAACCGGACTCCGTCCGCAGAAAATATACTCGTATTTGAAAAAACACGACCGAGTGTGAGGGTTCTACCTCATCTTCAGGCTCGAGAAATACACACTTAAGTTAAGGTCTAAAATAGAAGGAACTTTGTATCACGATGTCGAAAGGAACAACCTAATAATTTTAAGAAATTAGTCACGCTAGGATGAAACTGCAACTACGGACAAAAATGTACGCATGATTTGTGTGACGCAAACAAACAAAGGTTGTACATCGTGACAGTTATATTCTTGGGCGTTAAGAAATGATATACGAGATAGAAAATGAGTACATGAACGCGTTTGCGAAGAGCAAAAATTTTAAAAAAAATCGCTCATAGTTTGCATATTCTTATCTTTCGGAAAGCATCACGATTTTCGTAATGGCTGAGATTGGGGAAATAAATCGTTCCGAATACATTGCCGCTAGACTTGTTTCATGAAAAAGGTTGCAAGCAAATTCGGTGCAAGTTACCTAGTTAAAAATGTATCAGTATCCGCTACTTGGGAAGTTTTTTGTCAACGACCTACGCTTGACGCTTCTCTAAGATGCTGGATTCCTACGATAAAGATGCTGAGACGTGTCCCAGGGATAGCGACATCTTTCCGTCGGAAGAGGATAAGGGCACGTTTTCGCAGGAACAAAATTATTTTACCCAAGAGTACAGATTAAATTGAGCGACACTAAAATATTTTTGTGACGAGTTAAGTTAAATGGCATCACAATGGCTGCCTGAGAAGTAAAACACGGACATTTTCGGGCATAAAGCACGCTCGCGTTGCTGTTCCATTTAAGAAGGTTGGGAGGGTGGCGCTGTGAAACGTAATGTTTTCCTTCTGGAGCTTGCCTTTCCGAGCGCTTAAGCCACTCTTGGAAAAAGTACCAAGTCTATTTTTCCTTCAACCTTTTATATACTTATTCAATTTATATCAGGAACTTCAGTTAGAAAAGGACGCAAAGATGATTTTTTCTTTCGTTGCAGACATACCTCCTTTTCTAAATCTTAATTAAAAATAATGGTCGAAATGAATCGGAAGGAGAGCTAAGGGAGAGGGAAATAATCCCATATTTTAAGTGTGGCAAATCATTATTAGTTAAAAATTAATAATTACGTAGCTGATAATAATAAGCTCATACTACTAGTTAGTTAGAAAACTGACGTATACTAGCTATACTATCTATATACTAGCTATACTACTAGCTACAATACTAGCGTATAGTATACTGACGTATATAACTAGTATAGTACTAACATATACTAGCTATACTACTAGCTACTAGTTAGAAAATTGACGCAGAGAAATGGGCTCCAGGATATGGTAAGTGGGCAACGCGTTCCACTTCAATGAAAGAGGTCCCGGGTTCGATTCCCGGTGGGGGTCTACGTGCGAAATGACCTTAGCTGTCGAAGCACTTTTAACAATGCTACATAGTGACATACAGAAAGCAGCACATGTATCACAAGCTTTTTTTATGAAAACCGACACATCCAACCCAACCCAACCTAACATAGTATTACACTTAGTAACGTATTTTAACATATTATTGCTGATGAAAAATTGGGTTGGGGCGAGTTGGGGTGAATAGTTTCCATTAAATATAACAGGTTGCATACGCTGCCATATTTGTGTATATTTTGGGCAAACTAAATAAATATTACAACATGCCAAAATACACACACACAGAAACAATGGGTTACGCATAGTACGTAGTAACAACCCAGTTGGAGATCCGAAAAGCCTTAATCCGAGAATTTCACCGGAGAAGAATCTATAAGGAAAATGAATATGGCAGTGGTAAGACATTAGAGTTCGAGTAAAGCTCCAAAAAGACGTTGTTTGCGAGCAAACTAACGATTGAACAATTCCAAGTTGTTATTCTCTATCAAAGATGGCAACGTAGTTTCCGAAATACGTATTGAGCACAATACTTTGCATAGCGCGACCACTGAGAACCCTATCCCTTGCTGGTTAGAATTATTCAACGGTTAGTTTTCTCGTAAGTAACGGCTTTTTGGAGATTTTCTCGAACTCTAATGGTTCACCGGGAAATGACTAGGACATTTATAGCGCTAAAAAACAGGTTTACCGAAAGGAAATTTTATAGAGAATCTATTCTTCATCGTCGAATGCCGTTGTCAACCCGACATTACGAATATACCGACAAAATATATTTAGTTTTCGTAACCATTACAAAGCGAATTCAATGAATGTTCGCATTGATATCGATAAAAATTTAATTGCGAAAAGAATTGCTTCGACGCTTACAACATTCCAGTTTATTTACATTTGTTGCTGGATCTGCGACAAGAATGATGCTGGCGCCGTGATTGCCAAGAAGAGAAAAATTCCAGACTGATTTGAGATGTCAATTGATGACATTTTAGACCAAAAAATGCAAAGACGTTACAAAAAAACGATAGATTACTATTGTAGCCGAGGAGTAAACCAAAAGCGTTGAAAATCATTCCCCTTTGACTTCCTTTATGAATAAATAAAGAAAGCTCTTTGGAAAAATGAAAAAACGTGCGTAATCTTACGGTAGCTTTAAAAGGGACCGTTTGTCTCGCATGTCTACACACGATAGCGCGGGCGTTATGAAACCAATTATTCGCATTCCTACGTTCGTCACGTACGGGAGCGCAGAGGAAACGAAAAGTGTCATCGCGACGAACTGGAGGCACATACCCCTCTGTGCTCGCACATCCCCCCTCGATAAACTGGCAAACTGTTGGAAAACCTTTGTCTTTAGGAGTTTCAGCTGAAATACTGCGAAATATTCATGTAGAGAAGCGCTGCAAATGAAAATTTAAGTCTCCTTTCGGCTGGAATGAGTTTTCATCCAACTATGCCTCGCAGAATTTACCATGAACGCTGTTTTTTTGCGAATGTTCGTCCCGCTTCCAGATACCGTAGCATAATTTCATTCTTGAAGATGCACAGAGCTACAGATGAGCACCTTAATCTAGGAAGGAAAAAATTGGTGATTTAGCTTATTGTAGGAAGAGATACGGAGGAATTAGCTCGAGTATTTTACGCTGAGTAAATGTTTGAAAAAAAGGTAACTTGGCCCTTATTCTCCATTCCTGAGGGCTTAATTCAACGAACGATCAGTTTTAACCTTAACAATAAATTTCTCCTACTGCCTTTTCCCCCTTGTACTATTTATTCAATACGTATCCTAGGAGCGGTGGTGTATCTAAAAATTCCAAAGTTATCATCTCATCCAACAACGCGCAAATATTGAAATCATCAACATGGAATATATATTTATTTATCAAAAGTTAGAGGCTTCCAAGAGAAAAAGAATTTCATTTTCTACACCTTTACTCATTTCTACATTTTCTCACCTGGTAGACCTTTATTTTGTTATATTCGTGAGAAATAATGATCACACGATAACCGAAGGATTAGCATCAGATCGAAAATTTCAGAGAGTCCTGCTTATAATATCAAATATTTTTTCGATACAAAATAGCGATAAATTTGACGAAATGTATCGATTAATTGTTAAATCAAGTGCCCGTAGAAGTTTTCCCAGGGGGTTCGGGGGTAAGATCTTCTACATTGTTCATAACGATATCCACCACTGTCATATGCTTTTGTTTACAGCTAATAAATTAATATTTATTAGTNAAATAATATAGATACATACCTTTCGTGCTGAAAAAGTTTCTAATAACCATTTTAGATCACTATTGTCCTGCTGATTGCAGCGCGTAAGAAGGGAATAGAAGGTTCTACAACTTTCCCGCTAAATCGGGCAAATCCAACCTCCAACAATGTATATAATCTTTGAGTTTTTTGAATCGCCAGTTTTCCATTGGTTCACAAGAGAGCTGTCTCGTCTCGGATCAAGATGACGCCTTCCCGCCACGATTCATACATACTTCCTTGGCGCGCAATTCTATTATTACCTGTTGAGATTGTCTTTAAATTTTTCGTTTGACTAAATGATCCAGGGGGAGGCAAGCGCCCCACCCTGCCCCACCGTGGCTACGCCTATGGACACAAGTAAGGAATAAATATATCAAGGAGTCCTTGTGGATAACAATCTATAAGTAGAAGTTAGAGTGTGTTGCTTCTGAAGGAATTCTAGTTGTAGTAGAGAGTTTAGAGTAATATTCTGAAACATTTTTTAAGATGAAGATAAACCTCGCCACTGTTTTGCATATCTTGCAGTTTGATGGCAAGTTTCCCAGACAAATCCTGATGGACTATATTACTATAGTCGAAGTGTGACATGGCTAATGAGTTTATAAGTTATTATTTCATGGTGGGAGATAGCAAATTTCCTGTGAGTCTGAGCAAATGGAGGGAGAAGTCAACATTTTACATATTTGTATGATGTGATCCGACCATGTAACAGTTTTATTTATGAAGAGAATGAGGTTTTTCACTACTTTTCCAAACAAAGTTGTGATACCATTTAGATCAAGTGCTAGTAAGTTGACATTGTTAATTCAGGATTAGGTAGATTACCTCCCATACAGCAGAGCATTTGGGTACATCTAGATGAACAAGAGATACACAAGATATATGATATACAGTAGAAGGCAGAGTATGGAAAGGAATAGAGAAAAACAAGTAGGCCTGCATTTGATGTTCATCGACCTGGAGAAGGCGTATGACAGGGTGGCCAGGTAGGAGGTTTGGAGGTGCTTAAGAAAGAAGGGAGTGCCGGAGAAATATGTAAGGCTAGTGAAAGAAATGTACCAAGGGGCAAAAACCCAGGTGAGAACAAGTGTTGGCACCACTGAAGGATTCCATGTTGCAGTTGGGCTACATCAAGGTTCAGCTCTTAGTCCTTACCTTTTTGATGTAGAATTACTTTCATGATAGCACTAGCTATTATATTAATCATATGGTTAGAGACTATGCCCTAAAGTAGATACAAATCATTCAAAGCTGTGTAAAAATTGCTGCAAATTGTTGGTTAGTAATTTTCCTTCCGAAAATCCCAATCATAGGCAGATTCTGCCTGTAAATATTAGCACAACATGGCTAATAAAGCTTTATAATTCTGAGGTATCAGTAGCAAACCAGAAACCATCTGTCATAGTGAGTGATATTAATTTGTGAAGTGTGGATTCTTATATGGTTGATCATATCCAAGGATGTGCAGATGTTTCTAATACTTGTGAAACAAATTTTTGGTCATTCTGAAGATGCTAAGTGGAGTTCCTGAGTCAGGGATTAATGAAGTTGAGCAGGATTTTTGTAATATCAAGTTTAGGAATGAACTCTGAAAATGGTATGACTATAAATAAAGTGAATTCATTGTTAAAAGTTTTGAATAGTCAATATTCTTTTTATCTATACCAATATGGATTCTGTAATGCTATTAATAATAAAAAAATTACTGCATGGAGCTACAGAAATTGATAGTGATATTTATATGCTATATTTATTTTAGATACTTAAAATTTATTTTAATACACTTTTTTCCTCCTTATTATAGAAGCTATCAAGGGAAAGATAAAATCGATGTGCAAAGGCGTAACTTTGTGGAAAGCCATATGAATAAGCAACACAACTTTGTATTTTCCACAGGATTTATTAACACGACCGGTTTCACTTCCATGGAAGCATCATCATGTGAAAACAAGAAATATCCTTTCCATAGCTATATAAACCATGGAATATTTCTTTTTTTCACCTGATGATGCTTCCACGGAAGTGAAACCGGTCGTGTTAATAAATCCTGTGGAAAATACAAAGTTGTGTTGCTTATTCAAAGGAAAGATATGTCTAATAAATGGTCTACATATTTCAACTAAGGAGAGTAACAATATGCTGTAGGAGAATGTGGTGGGCCAAGGGCTGAATTATACAGTCCTTGAGAAGAGGATGCAAAATGAGGCTGGCAGAAGCAAAAGAAAAGAACAAACCAAGAGATGCCACCTGCCTGAGGACCAAAACACAGAGATTTAAATAATTTCTCTGATATTTAGTAGTATCCTGTGGGCCAATGAGTCATCAAACCTTAATTAGGGTAAAGAGAGGTCAGATGAAATCTGTATGGTGCCATCAAATTAAATGTTTACTCAATCTCTGATATTTTCCATAATTATACTAAAATGGTTTTTAGAGTAATGCACTAAGTGAAAGTAATAATAATAATTCATAATCATGGTTTGATTGATGCTAAGATTCCAGAATGCCTCAAGTAAGCTTTTTAACCAGAATTGTACGAATGGTGCTCAATATGAATGAAAATTAAAAGAAAATTCACTCTCGATAATTATATATAAAGAGACATACTAAAATGATTTTCAGAGTAATGAACTGAATGAAAGTAATAAAAATAATTCATAATCATGGTTTGATTGATGCTAAGATTCCAGAATGCCTCAAGTAAGCTATTTAACCAGAATTGTATCAATGGTGGTCAATATGAATGAAAATTAAAAGAAAATTCACTGTCAATAGTTATATATAAAGATAAAAGGAATGACATGAAAAATTTTGGAAAACAACAGATGGAAAATTAATGGAAGAATACGTTAAAAATATAGACCAATGGATGATAATCCATTCATCATCAGCTATACCTTAATCCAGTAACTCTTATGATTCAAACATTAACTGTTAAATTGTTCTTGGCTCTACGTATGATCAGCTACTCCTTCATTCACTCTAAGGAACATCGTAATATAATTCATCCCAGAGATACCATAATACTCTATGATCTTAGTGAAGATATTTTGAATTGTAAGTATATTTGTGTAAGGTGAATTTTTTCTCCATCCTTTGTTTTTGAAATCTTTATATGGTGCTAAATCTCTCNAGGTTAAAAATGGAGACCAATGGATGATAATAAGCTTTGCATGAGAAAATAGATATTCCTGTGATTTAATTCAGTGATATTAACTGTTAAAGTGTTCTTGGTTTTACATATAATCCACTACTTCTTCATTCGCTTCAAGGAACATTGCAACGTAATTCATCCCATAGATACCATAATACTCTATGAACTTTGTGAAGATGTTTCGAATTGTTTGTTTTTCCCCTTAAATTAGTAATCAAAGAAAGATCATTGCAGATGAAATTCATTGCATTGCAGAGAGTGAGAATGCCGAGCTCCGCAAAGCCCTCGCCGATATTCAACAAGAATTTTCAGCCTTCAGGGAAGAGGTTTCCCAAGCTAGAAAAGAATTGCCAGGGTCCTCACCAGTGATTTCAGTCGAAGAGTGATTTATTGCCTTCGAGGGGAAGATTCTCCAACAAATCAACAGTCTAACCAGACGAAGCGACACACTGGAGGAGCGTATGGATTCCCTCGAACAATATTCCAGGCACAACTGCCTTCTTGTGCATGGAGTCGAAGATATACCAGAGGAGAACCGCTTAAACACCGCAGACACGCTCTTCTGGGAGAAGCTAAACGTCCAAATTGACATGCGTCGCCTCGATCGGGCACATCGCTTGGGCAAGCCAAAGTCCGACGATAAACCGAGACCTAATATCGTAAACTTTGTGTCCTATCAGGACCGCCACGAAGTCTGGTTGGCGAAAAAGGCTCTTATTAAAGGCACAGGCATCTAAGGGAGCGTTCACACCGAGGTAGCAGTGACAAGTGGCGTGGCATGCTACGCCGCATGCTGCTACCACTTACTTTGTAACCAATGTAATCAAATGAGTCTGTTCGCACAGGATTAGTGCAGCAAAGTCGTGCTGCGATGCATGCAGCATGCCATGTGAGGCAATAGAACCGAACCTATTTGCCACACAGTGTCAGTCTTCATCGCTGCATACCCGGGGTGGCTATAGCCCAAAATTTTGTTTTACACTCCAGAAATGAGGGATGACGAGGAATTCAGTTTCAAATTTGTCCAGGCAGTAGCAAAGTATATTTGCCTGCCTATTTTTAGATCAACAGAATACTGCGATCGTGACGTACAAGACCGAGCCTGGCATTCTATAGCCGAGGAACTGGTGATCTCAATGCTTTTCATGATGAAAATCTATGTATAAATTTATGATGATGGACGGTATGTACAGAAAATTACTTTTGCCTGATATTTATTTTGTATATAAAGTCTAATATATATGTCTCTGTGTGTAAACAGTATAAAAAAATCTGAACTAAAAATCAGGGATAAACTAGATAAATAGGATGCATTGTAAATGTCCGATGCTTAGGTATTTTTAAGATGCCCCCTCTTTCCTGCAAATATGCCGAGTGTTTTCATAAATAAGTTTCATAAATAAACTTGTTCTTGAAGGAAGATGTATTTTAACAAAGATTACAAATGCAGAACAGAACATGAATAATAGACAATTACAAGTAGTAGGACCATTCCATGTCAAGTGGACTAATTTTAGAGAAATGCCCCACTTGACCATCTCAGATTTGAATGAAATTTTGTGTGAACATTAACTCATATTCTCAATGAACATTGGCCAAGTTTTACATCCATCGGTGCAGTACTTGCAGAGAAATAGTCATTTGTTTGAACCCCTACCACAGCCCTCTAAAGTACGACATCAATTTATAACAACTTTGAGAGACGCTATCTCACGCAATATCCTTTTGAGAAAAACAACAATTGGTATTCTTACAAAACTTATCATGCTTAAACTTATGCTTTATCATACAAAATAATAAGAAAACTTTCATAAGCGAATATCATGCAGAAAATTTGAAGCAAAATCAGACCAATAATTATGGCTCGAAAAAAAATTTAAGTTTGGCATTTTATATCTTTGGTAATAAACATGAGATTAACGTGGAACTTTCTATCTTGGAACTACTTAATGCAAGGTATTGGAATAAAAAGTTTAATTTTACTAATGCTTTCCATTTGTTTACAAACTGAGTATAAATATTATGAATTTCGTTATGACGCCAAAAATAGGGCATATTCAGCTCTCATTTACTAAAAAAGACCCTCTTGAAACTCTTTCAAATTATTTTTTTATGAAAGAGCATACTATTATCCCTTTAAAAAAAAAAAATATATATATATATATCTGGTTTTTTATCTCAGACATATAAGGCCCGAGAAAACGGTATATAGGTGAAGCTGCCTTCGCCCAAAAATTGTGGGGCGAAAAAGAATTTATAGTCTGGAATGTTATATCAGGAAATAAACATAAGATAAATGCGAAGCTTTGTACCTTGCAACTACGTAACACATGGTGAAACACTAAAAAATTTCATTTCCCTAATTCCTTCCATTAGTTTTAACATTGAGGAATTAGTCTTCTCTCAGCCGTCAAAGTGAAAGGTTGTGCATTAGCTGCCTAAGTATGTTTGGGGAAATATCCGCGGGAGGTGAGAAGGCAATGGGGCCTTCAATTCAAGGCACTAAAATGGGCTCGGAAACAAAGTGCGAGCAATGTAATAGGAGGCTGAGGAATGGGCTTCGGTGTGTTGCATGCGAGCAGTTATTTCATTCCAAGTGCTTCCAAGGCATACAAGGTGATAGCATGCCGAATAATGGGAGATGCAGAAAGTGCGAGGAAACTAGGGAGATAAACGTTCTAGAAGAGAAGGAGAGAGAATTGCAGGCAACGACGGTGAAGCTGAGAGAGGCAGAGGTTAAAAGAAGAAATTAGGAACCTAAAGATGGCACAGAATATTAATACAGGGGCACAACTGGCAGCAGAGGAAAATCGGAGTGAAGAGGACAATCCTGCTGAAAAACACGAGCCAAGGACATCAGAGACCATGGGAGGAGTAAATGAAGAAGGCTGGATGACCGTGGCAGGAATGAGCAAGCGTAAGAAATTGATAAACAATGATAAGTGCACTATTATGGGGGACTCCATGATACGGTATGCTGGGGATGCATGTAGAAGGAAGGGGATAAATGTCGAATTTTATCCTGGAATCCATGTGGAGCAGATGGAGCGAATGAGTGATGACAAGCAGGAGGAGCTACTCGTGCTGCATGTAGGGACGAACAATATCAAGTCAGCGGAGTCTCCGGACCACGTCATGGGGCTGGTATATGACTTATGTACCACGGCTAGGAAAAAGTTTAAGGAAGCAAAGATCGTTGTGTGTGGAGTGATAAGAAGGAGAGACGTTGCCTGGGCAGTTACAAATTATATTAACAAAGGTCTGGATTGGGTTTTTGAGAGTCAGGGGATCAACTTTGTTGACCCCAATGGTTGGTTGACGGAAAAAGACTTAGGAAACGATGGACTACATCTAAACGGAAATGGTAGTAAGAAATTCGGTAAACTGTTACAGAATGTAGTTCAACGCTATAAGGGAAACTAAGTGAGAGAATTAGAGGTGAGCTAAAATTGACGCCCACTCATGTCAAAGAGAAATTAATATCGACTGTAGGAGAGGAAGTGGGGGGAAGAACATTTGGTGCAAGAGTGAATGAAAGACTGGAAAGATGGGATGGTAGTGTCGAAAAGAGTGAATTAATTGAGAAAGGAGATAAAGGTTTTTCAAAGAGGGACAAATTGGAGGGAATAATTCGTGATATGGAGATAAAAGGTGAAATAATGAACAGAAAATGTGAATTTGTTGAGCATCCAAAAGCAGCTGGCGGGGAAACTCATGGGAGGGATGGCTCTTTTAGAATCCTGCAGGTAAACTGTAGAAGTTTAGTCAAAAAAACACTAGAATTCCACTCTTTGATCGAAATTCATGAGCCCGATGTAATAGTTTGCACGGAAACGTGGCTAAAGGAAGAAATATCAGACGCAGAAATTTTTCCGAGTACCTTTCATACTTTTAGAAAGGATAGGCTAACTAAAGGGGGAGGGATATGTATCTCCGTTAGGAAAGAGTTTGAAACAAGCATAAATCTAATGGATCAGGAACATGAGATTCTATCGGTGAATATTAAGGGCAAGAATGGAAAAAGACTTGAGGCGATTGTGGCATACAGGCCACCAGATGCCTGCTTAGGGATATTGGAAAGATTGGGTCAAATAACAAGTGATGGCATAGGAAACAATAAGCCATTAATTATAGCATGGGATTTAAATTTGCCTCATGTGGTGTGGGAAAGGCAAGCGGCGACGGGGGGGGGGGGGGGNGAAAGAAGAATAATTCGAAAAATATATGGGCCTGTTTTTGAAAATGGTCAATGGAGAATCTTACATAATGAAGAAATTAATCAATTAATAGGTAATGAGGATATAGTTCGGTTTATAAAAGCGCAAAGGATACGTTGGTTAGGACACATTGAACGAATGAGTGGTGAGAGAATAGTAAAAACAACTTTTAAAAATAATCCAGATGGAAGGAGGAAAAGAGGAAGACCTAAAAAAAGATGGAAAGATGATGTCATAGAAGACCTGCACACAATGGGCGTACAAGACTGGCATCAAATAATCGGAAATAGGAAATCCTGGAGGGACATTGTAGAGAAGGCCAAGGCTCATACTGGGCTGTAGTGCAAAAGGAAGAAGAAGAAGGCAATCGATAGGTTTGTTCCCGCAAAATTTCTTAGTAACAACCCAGACCCTGAGTATTATAACCGCGAAATTAGAAAGCTGAAGAGAAAGATTAGGAAACTTCATCAGCAAAGGAATAGAGGGGAGGAATACCAAAACAAGTACAAAGAAGCGTATAAGAAATTATTAAGGGAGAAAAGTAAAGCCAAAGACAAGTTTTTAGAGAAATCTATGGAAAACAATGGGTGGGAGAACCTGTATAAATATCTGAAGAGAAGGCGTGTAGGGCGGGAAGAAGTGATAAATTTAAACTTAAATGGGAAAATAGTAAATGATGACCAAGGAAAAGCTGAAGCCTTTAACAGTTGGTTTGTGAGCCAATATACAGATGCCGATGAGGAGAGTGGAGAGGTCACAACAATTAGGAACGGTTTCGATTATATTAGGATAAGAGATAGCGATATCATTAAGAACATAAAAAGTATACAAAACCATAAGTCCTCTGGGCCTGACAGAATTGCAGGAGAGGCTTTAAAACTAGGAGGAGAGGCAGTAGTACCCTATCTTCGTACCTTATTCACGATATCATTAAATAATGGAAAAGTACCGTCAGACTGGAAGTGCGCAATTGTAGTACCGATTCATAAAAGGGGTCCTCGTACAAACATTAATAATTATATGCCAATTAGTTTAACAAGTGTGGTCGCCAAACAGATGGAAAAGTTAGTCGCTAATTACATTCGCAAATTTTGGGATTCAAAAAATTGACTAAGTGATGCACAACACGGCTTCCGTAAAAATTACTCATGCGATACGCAACTAACGGCATTTACGCAGGATATTGCCGAGTCGTTGGATAAGGGGAAACAGATAGATGCCGTGGACATTGATCTTTCGAAAGGATTCGACAAGGTAGATCACAGACTTTTAATGGAAAAAATAGCCAAAATGGGGATTGATGAAAGAGTAGTAAAATGGATAGATACATTTTTATATCAATGCACGCAAAGGGTAAGGGGGGGAAACAAATTTTCTAGAAAATTAGGAATATCCTCAGGGAAGTGTCCTTGGAGCATTGCTGTTTTTAATATATTTAATGGTAAGATTGAATTGTAAGATCAGGTTGTTTGCAGACGACTGCCTAATTTACAAAGAAATAGAGTGTTTAGACGATTGCAGTCTGCTGCAAAAGGATATAGATAAAATTGTTCAATGGGCTGACTTAAACGGAATGGAACTAAATACAGGAAAAACAAATCTGATTTGCTTTCATAGATGTAGGAATGCCTTGCAATGGGAGTACATGTTAAACAGTAGTTTACTGGTAGAAAAATACGATTGTAAGTATCTCGGAGTAACGTTAGCGAACGATCTGCAGTGGGGAACTCATATCAGCAATATAGTATCTAAAGCTTATAAGGCATTGCACTTTATTATGAGAGTATTGGGAAAAGGTAGTCTAAATACAAAAGAAATTGCCTACAAATCACTAGTAAGGCCAATATTGGAATATGCCGCATTGGTTTGGGATCCGCAAGCAATAGGACTGGTTAAAGAACTTGAGAAGGTGCAGAGAACTGCAGCATGTTACATTAAAAATAACTTGAGAGAGGAACGAGAGAGAATCAGTTCTTCCTCAGAAAATTTCAAATACTGACGGTTTCTTGGTGTTTAATATAAAATTTTTACATTGGCAGTGGAAGAGAGGTTTGGGAAACGATAAGCGAGAAAGGGAAAACCCAAAACAGTGAATAAAATGAAAAAAGTAAGTTTTATGGGAAATGAATGGCTGAGGGAACCCGCTGACAGCAGGTGCTCTGTGGTAGGCATCGTGCGTAAGGGAGTTTATCCATAGCAGAAGATTTTTGAGAAGAAATGGTCAAGACTTTGAATGGTAGGGGTCTATTGCGTACAAGCAAATGCGATGATATTCAGTGATCCGATCAAGACCGAAAATGATTGCTAATTCCGTTTTCTCGGAAGGAGTTGACAAATGCGCTGTTTCGGAAGCATAATTTAACTCCTACAAGGCTTTGAGGTTTTCCCTATCTCGAAGCAGTTCTTCCTTCCAACTAAATTTCTCTCAGAATCTTTGCAAGTGAAAACGAGGTAGAGGCCGAAAATGGAAAAGACATTTGAGGTAATCAAAACCGATGCTATAGGATCGACACATTCCTCAATACTGATAGTGTGAGTTTTCTCAATCCGCTGCCGTCTCTGAGTGAATCGTAACATTGCCTCCGCCGCAGGCATCTGTTCTGCCGCAGCCACGGTCGAGGCGGCGTTGCAAAATATGATTTGATCTCTTGAAACATTCTCCTGAGCAAACCATACATTCAACTAGAAATCCAAAAGCTGCTGCGTGTTTAGAAAAAATAGTTCTTCAACATGACTACCTCGAAATTTGTTATAAATTTTTTGTAAGAAAATTATTTTTCAGAAAACTGGCAAGAATGTAAAGTAAATTTTTTTCCTTGAAAATTATATGGTTTTCTAATATACAAAACATTTTGCAGATTGAAAATTGGATGAATCGTTCACCATTGAGTTTTATTGTAAATTTTACCCTAGTGGTGCTGCCATCTGTTGAAATTAAATCGTAACTTTTGCCGGGATGATTAGCCTTAAGGAAAAGACATTTATGATTAAATTTTGTCATATTCGCTGGAATTTGTGGAACAAAGTTGCAAGGGAAACTAGAATATTCTTTCTTCATTCTTTAGCATTTATGATTTTTAGTTATAGCCTCGATAAGAACTTAACGCACACACAAAATTCGGTTAGGAGATTTAACAACATATATTCATTTAAATCTTCTTTCTGCTCACATTCCCAGGAATTACCGCAGAACATATTATGCTCCCTTAGCTTAATATTTAACTCTAGAGTTGATTGGTTTTTCTTTAAGAGAAGTTGCTAAGGAGTAATAAGCGGTGCATCAGGAGGAACTTGGATCACCTGCATCCGAACTCATTTCTGAAAGAATGCATTTATTACTTTCAATATTGATCGCAGATCCCTTCGGTGTTCGCTTTCGATTAATTTACTAATAAATTACTTTCAAATTTTGTATCGATGAAAGTTAAGGCAACAATAATGAAAAACACCCTAAAACAATCTACACATATTACTGAAAACGTTATCAGCACCGAATAATAAAATAATCACTAATAACATTTAGGAAGTCGTTAACTTTCTGTTTCATTACTTTCAATACCTGAACCCACTTACGTAACATTGCAAAGGTTAGTGTTAATAGAAATATTATTACTAAATATAAATGTGAAATATCCCAGATAAGGTTCGCCATCACTTTTTGGAACAGTTTTCTGAGATTACATATCGGGCATATTTGTGATAATGTTGGTGAGAGTAGGGAAGAAAATACGACTGCTCTATGCACCTGTTCTCCTTCCGTTAGAGAATCAGCGAGTCGGAGGTCCATAACGTTGATTTTGCGGTAAAAAGACGTATTCGATTTGATTGACGATTCTAAATTGCGAATTCATTCAATCTGCACTGTCTATAACTCATACATTTTGAGCTATCATCGCGTATACGCAACGTTTCCATCAATCTCTTTCTTAAAATTAGGTCCGTTCTTCTTAATGGGTATTCTATTACGGGAGCCATTCGTGATGCTCCTAACATTTCTCTAAATCGAACCTCCCCCACCACATTTGCAGCGAATATAACTACCGTTATGTTTGACATGGTCTCTTTACAGTGTTGCAACATGTCAAGACGATGGGCAAGGCAGCGAGTAAACTACTTAAAGCAGGAATGGCAAGCATTATGTCGGAAGAATGACTCATTGGATGAAATAAAGGACTTGCTTGAACCTGGGTATTCTCATGTAGAAACAAAAGGGAAAAATGAAAGGGGAAGCAATTTAGAATAACCCAAACCCCCTACTGTGCAGGTATCACCTGCAGACTCCAAAGTGAAATGCGCTTGGCTACTATGCCCTTTGCAATCCTAACAGCTGGGCTTCAATGATATGGAGTTTTACAATAATGTGATTACTTGGGAAGGGTTGTAATAACCAAATTAATTTTCCAATAATCATTCCTAAAAATTTCTGCTGAACTTAATATTAAACAAAGATGATATTTCTACTGTATAAAAGAAAATTTATCGTGTATCAGACCATTTAAATAATTAAAGAGTAATAGTTTCTGTATATATACAGTTTTGTCATGTAATAAAGAAGCAATTATTTAAAGAGGAAGTGAGGTGCATTACAGATGTAAATTGCTGGCAAGGAAAGCGCATTTATGATTTTATTCTGTCATACACATATTTAAAACCACACAGGAACATTTTTGTTTGGTAATCAGGAACAATGGAGGATGGATAGATTATTAAGGTATTCTTTGTTAACCAACGTATAAACGTATTACGTTAACGTAATATTACCACTAATGAAAATACGCATAAATCATTTAAAGAATATATTCAAACAAATTATCTGGCCAGTTATTTAACATCTCTCTTTTTTTTCTTGCAGATAAATAATCCCTCAACTTATGACTAAGAACGACAAGTAAGACTGAAAATGAAATAACTAGAGATCAACTTTGAATGTTAGCAACTTCCCTTAAAGGAATACCAATCAACTTTAGAGTTAAATCTTAAGCTAAGGGAGCATAATATGTTCTGCGGTAATTCCTGGGAATGTGAGCGGAAAGTAGTTTTCAGTGAATATATGCTGTTTAAATCACCTAACCGAATTTTATGGGTGCGTAAAGTTCTTATCAAGGCTATAACCAAAATCACAAATGCTAAGGAATAGCAAGAACTTCCTCGAACTCGCAACGTCCTTGCCCACAAAGTATCCTGAATGGCTTGGAGAAATGTTCTGCCGGGATAGCTCAACGGACAGAGCACCCGACCGGCAATTGGGAGACCCGAGTTCGATTCCCGGTCCCGTCAGACTTTTTTCAAGTCCATTCTTCCTTGGGATTTTTCCTGGGTGTGCACCATCTAGTGCAAAGTCACCCATATCCATTTTCGTTTGTTTACAACCAGAAGGGGGGTTTCCTTTCCATCACTTTGTGTGGCTGATACTTCAATGAAGCTAGACCGCGAACGATGCCGCCATGCCGACAAACTCGCGACGTCCTTGCCCACAAAGTATCCCAAATGGCTTTGCAACTTTGTTCCACAAATTTCAGCCGAATATGTTAGAATTTAATCATAAATGCCCTTTCCTTGCCTGCAGTTTACCTCTTTGATGCACTTTACTTCCTATTACATGACAGAACTTAGCTATAAGTGTTTCTTCTTCTTATCTACTTCAAGAATGTGGTAATTTGTAACTCTGGATTTACTATTCTACATTCCGAGGCACTCATTATGATGTAAAAAAATGGTCGCCGAAAGAGAAATTACTAGGATGACAGTTAAGTTATTGCCTATTGGTGGAATCTCCTAATATACATGATACAAGCTTCTCACTCCTATCCGAATTAAAGGTGAGAGCAGTGGTTAATCTCCTCTTGCTACATTTCTGGAAGAGCCAATACTAACTGTATGGCTGGTTGGAGTAATTGAAGTTAAAAGTCCCGAGATTTGAAGCAACCAAAGTTGCTTTTTCTTGAATTTTGTGCCCGTTAGCGTATCTGCCCACATGTCCATTAATTTTTCTTCAACATGCTTATGAAGAGCTACATTTTATCGCTTAGCATTGTGCCCAATACAGCCCGATGTTGCGATGTTACGTTTTTTTTCCTGATCCCTGATTAACTTTGTGTGTTTATTCATTTTGGAATACCAAAGACATGAGCAATCCGAGTTTTACTGAAAGCTCCGTATGCTGCTTCATCTAATAATGGAACTTTTTCTTGTGACTTATACTCGTTGGTGCATGCTTACTCAATTTTTTTAACGTCTGGGAATGCCGCGAACTCGTGAAATGTCTTACTATGGATTGTAACACAAAGTTGGCTTCTCTATTCCTAATTCCGAAGGGAATTTGTTATGGAGTAATGTAAGAGCAATTCCAAATTTGTTTCCTGTTGAACAGTTTGCACTGATAATCTGATTCTTATCTAATCTAATTCTTATTTACATAGAAGATGGTCAGAGAAATGAACACATTGCAATAAATGCAATATTTTTGTTATTTTCGCTCATGCCTGAACAGCCTCCAAGGAAAAACTTATTAAAAGTAGAATTGGTGAAATAACTTAGATTAACTTTCATGAACGATTTAACATGGGGTACCCACATCTGTTTTAAATGTAGACCAGCACTTAAACTGATATTCATCAAGAGAACTGTTGGTAGAAAAAGAAAAAGTCTACCAGAAATTTTATTTCGCATTCGTTAAACCTTGAGTATGCATTTAGTGTATTATAATTATAATATAATAATTATANATTTTTAAAAGAAATTGATTAAAATTTAAACATAAAAATGATTAAGGAAATCAAAGTATGTATAATTATATTTACGATATTTAATTAACCTGATGTGATGATTGTTTGTGAATGATTATGATATTTTGTTTTATATGTATTATGGAATAATTTATGTAATATCTTAAGTAGGAAATAATGTGACAAGTTACCACCTGGTTTTCACCTACTTGTAACTTATGTGTATATGATAATAATATGATATCATGAGAAAGATCAGGGAAATGGATGCGAGAACTCATCATTTCAAGAGTTCATTTTTTCTGGAAACGATACACAAAAGTAATTAATTAGGGAGATAGAGTCAAGGTACAGTGAAATTGAAATCTTATGGCCCCTGGATGCGCAAAGCCTCGACGAGCGTAGGGGAAAGTTCCTTTGGAGGGAGAATGCCGAAGGGGAAGGCATTAGCGAGGTGCATCGGCTCTATGGCATTACCAACCGTAGTAGGAACAAATTTTGACAGATTTCAGCTTAGACAGCGCTGGAAATCTTAAAAAGAGACTATTCGAAAGACTTCTAAATAGCCATTAGGACGTAACCTATTCAAATTTCCTCAAAGTAAATGTTAGATGCATTAGATAAATAAAACAAAAACTTTCAACAAAATATTCTTTATTGCATTTCTTCATCGCTAGAATCTAAAAAAATCACTACTTGAATCATCGCCTGACTCTGTATTAATGATTAATTCATTTTCTCTATTGTCTTTAGTAATTTCCGTTGTTATATGATAGTTTTCAATCCCTTTCGCTTTTTCACATACCCCTTCCCACTCCTCCTTGCCTATGTTTGCACACTTCTCCATAACCAATTACTTCACGTCTTCTAATTTGAATGTGACGTTTCTCGTTGCCAATTTTTCATTATTCCCCATATATTTTCAATGGGGTTTAATTCGGGATGGTAGGGTGGCAATCTTAAAACTGAATGTCCGTGTTCAGCAAAAACCCGATCGACTTCAAAAACTCTGGCTTCTTTATGCCTCCTAATTATCTCATACAGTTCAATCTTCGTCTCCTTACTGGAATACTGCTGTCCCCTCGAATCCAGCCACTCCTTCATTGTATCCTTTTAGCATTGCTGCTTGGAGGACGATTAAGCTGCACATTGTGATATGGTGCGTTATCTATCACAACTACAGATATTGGGGGAAGGTTAGGAATCAATTGATTTTTTATCCATTTTAAATAATTTCCACTATTGATTTCTCTGTGGTAATCTCCCGTTTTCAATCCCGATTTGAAGATTAGGAGGGGAAGCCCATTTCTCTACCTGAGAAGAGCAATTGTTTTCGTTACAATCATATATTTTAACTTCGAATTATGTGGAAACATCCCTTAGATTGAAGTGAATGAAAAGCTTACTTACCACCGTGAACAATAATTAATCGCTGCCCTTTCGAAACTGGTGCCTTGATTCCCTTTTTATCATCACTTTTCCACTGAAATGGGGTAGTATGTGAAGAATGAATATAAGTTTCGTCTGTGTAAATAATCGGACGTCCTTCTTCTCTAAACCGATTTATGCTTCGAAGGAACTCGATTCGTTTCAATCTGATGTCTAATCTTTCACATAAAACACTTTTGTCGCTGTTTGTCTTTCCCCACCTGTTGGTGAAAAATTTTAAATGAAAATTTCAAATGATCAAATAATAATAGGTAATAAATGCATATCACTGTTATAACACTTACCGGAATCCTATTTTTCCCAGGAGTATCCGAAGAGAACTAATTTTTCCTTCAAAACTTGTTTTCTCTCTGACAATCGGAAGGAGAGCACGGAGTGTTGGATGCTTATTTTCTTCCAGGTGAAATTCATTGATGGTTCTTCTAATAACTTGAACATCGAAATCGTCCACGGTAGATTTTCAGCACCTCTGCAGCTTACTTTTTCTTGGAGACGTGAATGACTGACTTAATCCATCACAAATATCCTTTCCTTCTTTAGAAATGCGTTTCAGAGTGCGTTTTGAAATGCCAGTAGTGGCGACCACTCGTTCATGGACACTTCGAAGTGGAATAGAAATTCCTTCTACTGCTTCCTTTTTCATAAAAACTAGCACTCTATTAACAATCTCTCGCACCTGACTATGCAGCACCTTCTTATTTCCTATCTTGGAAGATGACATTCCTTCCATATTTAACACCTTTTAAAATAATCGAGTAACCTAAATAATTAACTAACAAAATACCCTCACCAATATGAAACAAACTGCGAAAAATATCTAAAGCTAAAGGAAATGTAAACTATTCAAAGTATTAAGAAAATAATTAACCAAAACCTAAATCTAACGTAGAAAAATTAATATGTAGAGGCTGTACTTGGTGGAACGCCATGATAACACTAAGGAAAGGAAAAGCTTTGTAAGTTAAAGTTTTTCTTTTCCTGAGTGCTAACGTAAAAATTTGAAAAAATAAGAAAAATAAGGCAAAAAGATAAATATATCTAAAAATTACAAGCTAACGACATAAAAGCGACAAATTAATCGAAAAAATAAAAACTACTGAAAGAATGCACATACAAACCTACCTAAAGACTAACTACAATAAGATAAACTAAAAAAGCGTGAAAAAGCAGCAAGGTTGGCAATGAACACACGTGGTCGCAGTAGAGGCTCCTGAGAGAGTGGCTACTTTGTGCTTACTTTCACCCAGACCCCTGCAGCGCACAGTTTTCGGAAGGTAGACTCGTCCAGACCGAAAAATGACTACTGCGCAGGGGCCATAAGCTTTCAATTTCACTGTACAGGCCACATGCCAAAAAACAGCTTGCAGGGTACATATGTAGGTGAATAATGTATTCTCAGTTGCTATTTAAAATTTATTTCCAACATTCAAATTAAAAGTCTTTTCTATAATTTTTCTTTTTTCTTCTTTTGTCCCTGATGATGCCTTCTTGGGTGGCAAAATGCACAGAGTGAACTTGCTGGTTTTTGGATTTTATCTTCTTAATGAATTTTTTTGATGCCTCATAAATAAAAACATCAAGGACTCAATACAAAGAATTCATCCAACCAGGTCCTCAAATCATCCTCATTATTGAACAAATTGTTGGTGAGCAATCAGAATAGGTGAAAATCCATTGGAAAACTGGAGAATATGGCAGATGTCAGAGGAATTCCCAGTTGAGTATTTGGATGCTTTCATTATACCGAACATGTGAGGACAAGTGTTGCTACATTGCATAAGGACTCCATAATGTCAATGAAATTAGTGAAGGTGAATCACTTTCCTAAGCCAATACATTTGCTGAACATAGAAATCTGTATTGACCAACCAACCACTAAAAAACCAGCTTTCAGAAATCAGAAAATTTAGCAGTATTTCAGCACCATGCCGTAAATGCAATCCAAAACAAGAGCCAACTGGACTCAGTTTTCCTAGATTTCTCCAAAGCCTTTGATTCTTTGGACCACAACCTATCCCAATGGTATAATATACATGGCAACTTTTTAAATCTTTTATCAAGCTTCCTAAGTAACCGTACTTTGCGTGTAATAACTCCTGGATCTGTATCCAACTGGACGAATGTGACTTCAGGTGTACCTCAGGGTAGTGCATTAAACCCTTATCTATTCAATTTATTTATTGATGATCTAGCTACTGTACCCTCTACAGAAGAGGACATTTTATTTTACGCTGATGATTGTAAAATTTTCTCTCGAGTGACCAAAAGAGAAGATTGTGAAAGATTTCAAAGAACGCTAAATGAAATCTCCAAGTGGTGTGGTGACTGGAAGTTAAAGTTAAACACGAACAAATGTCATGTAATGTCAATCGCTTTGAAAAAGTCCATCGATTACAACTACATGATAAATGAGATAACACTCCCAAGAGTATTTCAACAGAAGGATCTTGGCGTCATCATAGACTCTAAGCTTTCGTTTGCCCAACATACCACAAAAATAAAAAATCACGCCCTCTCCCTCTTGGGCCTCCTTTAT
>KZ308958.1:31163-135445 GCA_000376725.2 Ladona fulva
AATGAAACTTGAGAAATAACAGCGTGAAATGGATATTTCACTCTTATACTGTCAAGCAATATGCATATGACCGGTATCTTTCATTTTCAGAAATTTTTATAATTTTTTTTTACATTGTAGCTTCAGCGCATTAAAGAAGCCGATTTTCACAGACTTATAAAAGTAGTTCTGCTGAAGCTCTGAAGCAAATTTTAATGTTAATATCCTTGTCAGTCCTGGTGTAACAATTTGGTATCATTTTATCACATTCCCGTGAATAACAAGTGAGATATCACGCAAAAAAGTGAGTGTCCTATAAATAGGACGCTGGACGCTAACGGGTTAATATTCCCATTAATCACCAGAAATCTATAGAATACCTCTCACACACACACAGGAAAGTCATTGCTTGAAATTAGAGGGCACAGAAAAAAGAAAGTAGTTCCTCTAAAAAACAAAATAGAAATTAGATGTGTGCCACAGCTAGGAATCCCAGGTATTAGTGAAGTGAGTTACCTACCCCCTGTGGCCATTCACCCCTTTGACAACCTAAATGTGCCTGGTAATGTTCAGGGCCTACCTCTACAAGCCTATAGAGGCCTCCTTTGTGTATCTGAAATCACAACCCAAGTTAAAACAAGTGCTACAAGACAACCTAAATGTGCCTGGTAATGTTCAGGGCCTACCTCTACAAGCCTATAGAGGCCTCCTTTGGCACCAATACATCTTGGGTTAATCCTGATAAGTATCCAGCTATAGGTTGAGTCATACTGCTGTTAGACACAAGTGTATGTGAACGTATGAAGACTACTATGTTGACCATCCTGATTAGATTCTTATGTAGTACCAAGTTATTGATTGGGATCCTCCCTTAAAGGAGTATAACTATACCAGAATATAAAAGTAAATTCTGAAATAATATACTGATGTATATTGTGAATTAAAAAAATACACCTGAACAACAGTTTCAGCAGTGGCATGAATAGCATCATTTCAGTTGCATGAACACTTAATATTCCCAAAAAGAAAATTGGAACGGGTATCTTGATTTTTACTACTCCAAAAAATAAGGCTGAATAATAAGGTAAAAAGTAAAGGCCGAGACAATCAACGCTACTTAACCCGTTAGCTCCCAAATTATTTTTTTTCGGAATTTTGTCATGATTTTCACAACATACAGTAGTTTTGCAAGCAGAAACACAATGTCATATTTATTTTTTTTGTTATGTTTATAGTTTTTGCATAATTNTCTCTATGTTGTGCTTTCCGAGAATCCTGGATATCTTCCCTGATATCGTTGAGATGTACGGGATACAGGTTCTTGCGATAGGAGTTTTTTGTCCGCCAGCAGTCTCTTCAGGTGTAAGAAGAGAATCTTCTTCCTTCCTCCGCCGGTCCCCATCCTCCTTACATTCAGTCCTTTTGAGGGCCAGCTGGATCTCTCATTCACTATATCCATTCTGTCGGAATATTCTACGAAGATGTTTGAGTTCGTCTTCTAAATTCCCATCATCAGCTATGGTCTTGGCCCTGTGGAGCAGCATAGATAACACAGCTCTCCGTTGAGATGGGTGATGATGACTTTTTCCATTAAGGTAGAGGTCCGTGTGGGTTGGTTTTCGGTACACTCGGTGCCCCAGGGAGCCATTCTTTCGGTGGATATGGATGTCAAGGAAGGGCAAGCAGTCATTTTCCTCCGTTTCCATTGTGAATTTGATATTCACATGTTGGTTATTTATATGTGCTAGGAATCCCTGAAGAGCATCGAGTCCATACGGCCAAACGATGAAGGTGTCATCCACGTAACGGTAAAAAATATTTAGGTTTCAGAGGGGCTGAAGACAGTGCCTTCTCTTCGAAATCCTGCATGTAAAAATTGGCAATTGCAGGTGATAAAGGTTGCAACTCCATCAGTCTGCACATAAAACTTCCCATCGTACAGGAAATAAGTGGGGGTGAGGGTTAACCATCCTCTTTAACTTTCTCTTCACTAATTCCTCTACAGGGTTAAAGAAACCTTGCCTTAAGAAGTTACTATTCCTATTTCTTTACTGTTTCAGAAAAATTTCCATCAATTTTCTTCTCTTCCACTTGCATAACTTTTCCACATTCCATTTTTATCATTCCGATTCACTTCATCTTTCTCTAGGACCACATTTAAATGCCTGTATTCTCTTTTTCGTACCTTTATCTGATTGTCAATGTTTCTGACCCATAAAAAACACTCCAAATCCTTCATTTCACCAACCTCTTTCTAGATTATTTATCCATTTTGTTATACAACCTTTTTGTCCTTTAGAATCCCACCTCTGCAATTCACTTTCTTTCTTTCATTTTTATCTTTTATTTCCAATTACTTTCCCCTACACTTCCAAAATAATTTAGCCTCACCACATGTTTTCTATCCTCTCGATCTTGAGTCAGTCATAGTTTTTCCTCATATTATATTCTTATTTTTTTTTGTTTTTCCTTAGTTTGTCTTCATTTCATACCCCTCTACTTTGATTTTATTCATTAACCTTTTTTACATCTTATGATCCTTGGTAATAATTACTGTATTTACTGCAAACTTAATGCATTTTATCCATCTGCCCTCTGTTTTTATTCCTTCTCATCCAATCTCATCTCCTAAACATTTCTCAATCGCTTCCTCCAAGAACAGAACGAACAGCATTGGTGTTAAACAAATTCTAAGCTGGACTTATGTTCACACATCGCCATTCACTCAACCCTCTGCTAAAATTAACCTCCACTTGCTGATTCATTTATTGTCGTCTTATTATAAGTAGCCTATCCCTTTTTTCTACTCCATTAATTTAAATAATTTTCAGCAGCATTCTCCAATACTCTATCCACATTATCAAATCCTTTTTGAGATCCAAAAAGCAAAAACTTACCCCTTTTCCTTTCTCCAATTATTCTCAAGGGTTCTATTCCTCCTCTTGTCCCCTTTCCTTTTCCTCTCTTACTCCTCCCTCCATCTTGCTTACCAGCCTTCTATTAAATAATATTTGCAGTACTTTAGCAGCATTTGATGTAAGAAATATCTTCTTTAGGGCAAGATTGAGATTAAAAGTCTACTCTCTCATCTAACCCTTAGTTGATGTGAGATTAATTATCAGGTGACCTTTCTCTTGGGTATTGCACCACGAAAATCTTTTGACCATTCCATCCATGCATTATCTAAAGGTTAAGCCTTGTCTCTGCATCCAGGAGCTCCTGTCTTCTGCCATTCTCTTGAGTTGGCAATATCCATCCACTGCCATCCTTGTCTGGATATCGTCAGTATATTTCTTCCTAGGTCTTCTCTTTCCTTTCTTTCCCAACACTTTTCTTTCTAACATTATTTCAATCAAACAGTTATGTCTTTGTAGATGGCCCAAGAATTTTCCTTTCCTCTATAACATTCATCAGTTGACTCTCTTTGTTTACTTGTTTTAGCACTGACATCCGTTTTCCTTTCCATCCAACTAATTTTTAACATTCTTTTCCATATACACATTTCTGCTGCTTCCAGGCTACTATCTATCTTCCCTAAAGTTATATAAATATTCACTTCCGTAGAGCAAAGTACTCCAAAGCAAAGCATTTGCAAATCTCTTCCCTGTATTTAAATCTATATGTTGCATGTTAGAAGATTTCTCTTGCCTTGAAAAACTTGTTTTGTTAGAGCAATTCTTTTTTTCACTCAAGGTAAGAATCTATTGTTACAAGTTAGTACACAGCTTAAATAGCAAATCCTTTCACCTGTTATTTTATCTTTATCTTTGTTTCTATATTTTCCCTACCTTTGTCTACAACCACCACTTTTGTTTTTTTTTTTGACGCTATACTTAATTTATGTTTCCTTAAAGTGTCAGATAAAACTTCTAACATTGTTGGTTTCTTTTTCTGAGTGTGATACTATTCATCTGTAACATTCTACTGTATCTTATCATATTACAGAGAGCAGCTTTATTTTCTACATCTTCATCTGTAAGATTTTTCATCAGCTCTGAAGGTGTCTTTACTTCTGTCATTGCCTATCTTGCTTTCCAGAATTTTGTATCCCCCAAGATTTTCCACTTTATCATCACATTCTTAGTCCATTTCCCCTAGTTTTCCTTTATTGTGGTACAGTTCTTCACTTTCTACCTGCTTCTACCAATTTTTTTCTTCCTCCTCCTCTGCTTCTGATTCTTCATTTTATCATAGGCCTCCTCATACCTTCCTTTCTTCTCTAAATCTTCTATCTTTTTGCACTGTTCATCAAGCCATTTTCTCTTGCCTTTTTACACCATTCAGTTCATTATTTTCATATTTCCTTTTTCCATGTTCATTCGTTCTCTGTTGTTGTCAGGGTTGTCAGAAAGGTGAAGTTCCTTGTTGGTTTTGATGCTGCTTATGTCATTAGCGGTTGGAGAGATTCGTATTTTTTATTTGTACCTCTTTTTATTCTTTTTATAAGGTTGAAATTTTAGTTTATAGGTTACCAACTTGGGGAGTTTAACACTTTTCTTTCTCCTCCAGGTTCTAGGGGTGTAATTCCATAGGTTATTTAGGAGTGGGTTTTCCAGATTGGTTAGATTTAAATTGAATTTTTCTATGCTTTTTGCAACCAAGTTTGAGACTGTTGTAAGATTATAGAATTTCTTGATTTCCTTAAGTGGGATTAGGCGGTTTGTTGCCGTAACTGATCTTATTGCCCTGTTATAAAATTTTTCTATTAAACTTATGTTTGTCTTTGTTGTATTGAAGCAGATTATGGATGCGTAGGTCAGGAGGGGGAGAACAAAAGAGTTTATCAGTTGAACTTTGATTTTGGAGGTTAGGGGGCTTTTTTTGTTAAGCAAGGGGTTTAATTTGAATAAGCTGAACTGTGCCTTTTTCAATGAGTATTTTATGTGGTTGGTCCAAGATAACTTGTCATTGATTATGACGCCCAGAAATTTGGTTTCTTTGGCCTTTGGGATGATCTGATTATTGAGTTGGACATGAGGGTTGGCTTGGAATTTTTTCTTAAAGGTGAAAGTTAGGTTGAAGCTTTTCGACGGGTTTATATTTAGGTGCCACTTTTTTAACCATTCTTGGAGTTGGAGGTTATAGTTGTTTAGCCTGGTGGTTGCTAGGTTGAGTGATCTTGATTGTGAGGCAATTGTGAGATCGTCGGCATACAGGAATCGATGGATATTTGGCGCGGACGGTAGATCATTGATGTAGAGGTTAAAAAGGATAGGACTCAGAGTGCTACCCTGTGGAACTCCTGCTGTAATATTTTTGGCTGTAGAAATATGGTTGAAGATTTTGATTTGGATTTTCCGGTCTTGCAAGAAGCTTTGCAGTATTTTGATAATTTCTGGCGGGAATTCAAGTTGCGATAATTTCAGAATCAATCCCTTGTGCCATAGCCGGTCGAAAGCTTTTTCAATGTCGTAGAATACAACTTGCGAGATGAAGTCTTTTTTGAGGTAGCCTTGAGTAATGGTTTCAACTAGGCGTAGAATTTGGTGACTGGTGGATACATTGCGACGAAATCCAAGCTGTTCAGGAATTAAGATATTGCGGGTAGTGACATGGTATTGTAGGCGAGATAAAATGATTTTTTCAAAGACCTTTGATGTGGACGAAAGTAAAGTTATGGGGCGGTAATTTCCAATGATAGTAGGGTCTTTGGAGGGCTTTGGGATGATAACAACGTGCCCGGTTTTCCATGTTGAGGGGAAGTAACAATTTTGAAGACAGGAGTTGAAGAGATTAACTAGGAATTTAGTAAAGGGTTTGGATTTGGAGAAGTGTTTTAACATTTTATTAGTGATGAGGTCTGGTCCAGGGGCTTTATGGATGTTTAGAGATTGTAGAATTTCTAGAACTTCTGCATCTGTTGTAGTTAGGTTTTCGGTGATTGAAGTTTGGTATATAGTATTGTACATGTCCTCAGCGGTACTGTCTGTTGAGGGATTGGTAGTGAGATTGTTCATTAAAGAAGACAAGTAATTGGCTGCAAATTCTGCTTTTGTAGCTGGGTCAAAGTTTAGTTGGTTTTCAATCAGGAGAGGTTGGTTGAATTGTGGCTGTTTTGTGATGCTCTTGGCAATTTTCCAAAGAGAGTTATCCTCGAAGGAGAGGGATTCAAGGAGACGATTCCAATGAGCATTGCGGGCTTTTTGAATTTCCCTTTTGACGATTTTGTCCAGGCGTTTGTAGCAAGCTTTGTCTATCGGGTTGCGAAAAGCCACCAGGCGACGTCGTAGACGATTACGAGAGGTGATAAGCTGTTGGAGAAAGGGGGGTAGTTGAATGTGGAAAGGGGGGGAAATTGGTGATTCGAAAGAGGCCTTTTGTATTGCGACGTGAAAGAGGTCGTTGAAGAGGTGGATTTGTGTGTCGATGTCAGAATTAGTAGCTGTTGTGTCTAGAAGAGGATAAAAGTGAATTTTGTTAATGATGTAGTTTGAAAGTACTTTCCAGTTGAGACCTTTTTTAGTTTTAGCTTCAGGGGAGGAATTAATTGTACCAACAATGGAGCAGAGGATGGGAAAATGGTCAGATGATAGCTCATGGAAGACTAGAGGAGGAGAAATATCAGAATAGTTGTGCGTAATGATGAAGTCAAGGAGATCTGAGTATCTGGCGTTGCAGAAGGTTGGTGAGAATGGGGAATGAACAATCAGATTGGAAGATTGGATGAAGTCGTTGAGAATTTTGCCATTCCTGTTATTGGTATAGGAGCCCCACAACTGGTGTTTGCTGTTCCAGTCTCCTAGAAAGATGGAAGCGGTAGATGTGGAAGAGAGAAAAGCAAGATCTTGGTGTGTAAGTCGATTATTTTTGACATATACTGAGTAAATATGAAGTGGTTTAGAGTTAATAAAAATTTCTATGCCCATGATGTCGATACTGGAGAGTTTTGGAATTGGTAGAGGAAGAAATGAAATAGATTTGTGAACCAGGATTGCGAGACCATTTGAGGAGAGGCCTTTATCCAATCTTAGAATCTTGTAGGAAGGGGTAAAAATTTTGTGGATAGGAGTAAGTTTTGTCTCTTGAAGGCAGGCAATATGGATATCTGAGTCAGCACAGAAGCTGAGGAATTCAATCAGTTTAGGTTTAACACTGTTACAATTCCAAGAACAAATATTAGTTAAATAGTCCATAAATAAGGTTGATGGCTTCTGTGAGAAAGGTTATAATTTTTTCTTGCAGAGTTGGAGCTGCCATCACCTTGTTGAAGGTGACTAAAATCTTTTGGAGGAAGTTACTATCAGGGGGGGAGGGGGGTAAGTGGTTGGGGGATGGTGGGGAGTTTTGGTTAGGAGCGGTGTTAGAGTGTCCTGGATGGGAAGAGGTTCTGAGGGTGGATGCGAAGGAGGTTGGAGGAGTAGGGAGGCTAGGAAATTGCTCAGGACAGGAGGTGTTGGGTTGGGAGGTAGGAGGATTACGGAGCTCTTTGGTTTTGACTACTATTTTTTGCCTCAGTTCTTTAAATTTAGGGCACCCTTTGTAGGTTGCAGCATGTGGGCCACTGCAATTGACACATTTTGCTGTTACAAGGGGAGGGTTGGAGCACATTTTCAGCACATGATTACCACCACATCTAGAGCAGTTCGGGGTGAGATTACAAAAATTCTTAGTATGACCAAAGGCCAGGCAGTTAAAACATTGAAGGGGTTCCATAGGGCGAACAAAATTTTTGATTTCTACTGATAGTCCGACAAGTTCCTGAATACTTAACAATTTCTCAGTATCAGTGTTAGCAGGGACAGTAAGTTTATAAACAGGCACAGGCCTCCGCTCTCCATAATTCCTTCCAGCCGCGAGATCTTCTTTTGTTGGTTTTTTGGTGTAAAGAGGTATGATACTAACTACTTCGAAACCAAGACAAGTGAGCTCAGAACGGATACCTTCCAGATCAGTTTCAACAGGGAGATGCCTAATTACAAAATCCAAATTTTTATCTAAGGGGACCTGATAAGTGAAAAATTCAATATTCTTTTTCTTGAGGAAGTCCACAGTTAGGCGGTAGTCAGGAATTGAGGTACATTTTATGAGAATTAGATCTTGGTTAACAAGGTTGCACACTGGAGGATACACTGTCAATTTCTTGATTTCACCAACACATTTTTGCCAATCAGGAAACATCTTAACTTTTATCGAAGGAATTTTAGGTGTAGAGGATTGTTGGGTAGGTTTGGTTGTGGAAGATTGGTGTTCAGCTGAGGCGGTGGAGGAAGGATTGACTGGTGCAAGGGGGGAGAAGGAATTTGAGGTAGGGGTAGGGTTGGAAGGTACAGCAGGGACACGAGAAAAACGTTTCTTAGAATGCACTGTTACAAATTCTGGTTCAGCGTTGGGTCTTTTGGTAGGAAGAGAGGAGGAAGGTTTGCCACCCACATCACTCACCATTTTAATTGGTGCCAGGTCCACTGTGGCGACGTAGTCCTGGTGGACGATTGCCCAGGCTTCGTCTCCGATTTTCTTCTTGATGGTGTGGAGAGTGGTGAGGGAGTTGATGACGGCGTCCAGCATCCTGGACATCTCTGCATCAGGAGAAGCGGTTTCATGTTCGACAGATCCGGAGGCTGTGTCCATTTCGCTATGGTCCGTATCCATGGTACAGCGTGACAAGGGGATTAGTGACCTTTTCAGGGCCAGGAAAATCCGGTGATAATCTGGTCGAGAAGCTGATAGGTAGCAGTAGTGGTGGAGCACTTATATCTAAAACCATGTTGAGAATGGTGAAGTAAATTATAATGATTTAAATAATTGATCAGGCGAGAAAATAAAAGTTTTTCCAGGAGCTTAGAGAAAACTGAAAGGATGGATAAGGGACGATAATTACTAGAATTTGTGTATGAACCTTTTTTATGGACTGTAGTAACATGAGCAAGCTTCAGGACGGAAGGGAAATGTCCTTCACTTATAGAGGAGTTGAAGATGCTGGAGATTGGAGAGGCAATCCAATATGAAGCCTGTTTGATGATTGCCATGGGTATCTCATCAGAACCAGCTGACCAACTGTTTTTGAAAGAAAGGATTACCTTTATCATTTCATTGGGATCAGAGGGGAGGAGAAGCAGTAGCAGGAGTTAACACAAGATTAAGAGAAGATTCGATCTTCCGCTCAGCTACCTTATTGGGGATTGGGAGGGAAGGCTTGGGATCACATGCCACATTTTCACCAATTTTCGGAGTTATACCTTTCGCTCCGGATTTCGAGGAATGAATCACTTCCTTATTAGTTAAGCTCTCGCTTCAAATCACCTGATTTCCGTCACTTGATTTTTTTAATGATTTTAACTCTTCCTTTATAACTTTCAACTCCAACGTTAAGTAAATGACTGCACTGACCCGATCAAGTGTACACTTGAGACACGACCAATGTATCGATTCCGACTCTTTTACAACCTTATATGATACTTCATTTAAGTTGGCACATTTTTAATGAAACGTAAGGCTGCAGAACGCGCACATAACAACTCGATCACTATTTCAAAAGAAAACTGCACAAGAGCAACAAGCGTGGGACACATGAGTTGACGCCATCTTGAATAATATTCGAAGTTGTTCTGGTTTCATGGGGAAGCACACACACACAGCAGTCACTAGCAGTCTGCTAGCTAAATTGAGTTACTACATCAGTCCAAGGGCAGGAGGGGAGAGCAGTTGGAGGGGAAGTCACCAGATCAGAAGGGAAAGTAAGGGATGATGTTCCAATCGAATACACTCCCGCCAATTTAATCACTCGACTCAGCAGTGTATCCATCCACAGTCCGCTATATAAGTGAAGTCTCTACCATGCAGCAGAATTGCAAGTGGTATGGCAAGTTCAACTTAGAATAGCCAACTTTGAAAACTAAGCTTTTAAAAGCAGCTTTTGACAGAGCAGAAGTAAGGTTTGCCACCCTGCTTTTCTCTCTCTCTCAGTGCAGGTGGGTGGGAAGTTTTGAAAGTGCTTACTAGAAAGTGCTAGAAAGAGTCTGGCTAACTCGACATAACTAAGATACGGCACACTTATTACAACTACCTCACTGTCTTCATGACTATATGTCAACATAAGTACATGGATAACAAGCAAGTCTTTTGGTGTACTCTCTATTCTTGTAGCTATAATATTCTCTAATAAATATTTTAACCTTTTCTTAACCCCTTGAGTTTTAAGTTTCCTTTGTATAAATTCCATTTATTCCTTTCTTATCTTCTGAACAATATAGTGTATAATTTACTTCCTTCACCTCTCCAATTCTTCCTCTTCTTGCCTCACGTACTCCAATCAGATACATCTTTTTAATTACTCCAAACTTTCCCGTTAGCCAAGACTATGCAGCATTCTGACATCACAGGTTCCAATTTTCAAAGAATATTTTCAATATGTTTCCTCTCTAGATTTAATTGAGAAACTGTTTAGCTCTGGAAAACTTCTTTGGAGAAGAATACTTATCCAATCTGCTCTGATGCTGATTGGAGTACCCATGTGAGTCAATAATGGGTTGGTTCTCATTGCCTTCCTCATCCTGTTTTGTATTCATTCAGCATTGGTTATAATTAAACTCATTTACTTATGGAGGAAGATTCCCATTTACAGGGTAGCTGTGTACCTTGGCCCCTTACATTCACTCATCCACCCTCTGAAGGAAACTTCCAGCACTTGATTGGGTATCTTATCTAAGAGGTCATTTGGTTTACATAACCCTCATCAGTTTTAAACCAGGTTGTACCATGTGAAGGTGAGGTGTGGCATTTGAGTGGGAAATGCTGTATGATTCAAACTCCTTAGAACCTAAGGAATAACAAGTGTGAAAAATAGTGACATGACTGGGACTCGAACCCAGGTCTCCCACTTTCCGGGCAGGCATTCTAACCACTGAACTACCATGCCACGTCTCTTCCACACTGTTTAGGGAATGCTTTTGTGAGCAAGGTGGGCAGCCTCCACTTAGTGTAACCTGATTGACATAAATATTCTGAAATCTTCAGGATATGGCAGGAGCTCTGTATCACAAGCACAAGATATTTCACCTGCTGACCCAGTCTCTTAAGATGAAGAAGAAAAATGCATTGCCAGTTTTTTTTCTTTTTGTATTTCTCCAGATAGGCTCAGTATAATAAGTTGTTTGTAAAATTTTGTTGCTATAATTTCTGTTTTAATGATGGAAAAACGATACCATACAACATATACTAATGAAGTTCTTGATGATTCTTACCTCACTCTCAAGAAAACCTGCTATATTTTACTATGGGTAATTATATCAAGAGCTTTTAAAAATCTATTACTCATTATTCTGTGTATATTCTTTGAAAGCAGGTGAGGTTTTCTCAATAGGTCTGTTAGTGACCTGACTTTCTTGTACCTTTTGCAAATATATTCTTCATTAAAATTGCTCTGGTTGTTGGAGAAATTCAAGTTTAATACAGTTTCTGTTTGAAACTTCACATCTGAGAAAATTCTAATTCTTTATCAGATTTTACAGGCTATTCACTTGATTATCACTTATTGGTAAAAGGAAAGACTTTCTTTCCATTGCTAAATACAAATACCTTTACAAGTAATGGGATGCACTTGGACAAGGCACTGATATACTCATTTGTAAGAATTCAGTATAAGAACCTTGACCTATATACAATACTGTATAATTTACATCTATTTAGTTGAAGGTTCAGTATTTCAAATAGTCCATACCATCAACGAGGTATTTGATTGCATGTGTTAGAGTGACAAATCCTTAACCACAAGGTTTTTGTGGTGTACCGTCATGCAGTGTAAAGTTGCTTGAGATGTAGTTTGCAATAGAGTGAAATTTTGGGAGAGGAATTGAAATTGAGGGGAACAATTAATTTAGAAAAGAAAGTAATGGAGAAAAGTGACGACGTGAAGACGAGAAAAAAGTGGGAAAGCCAGATGTATGTTTCAAATTTGTTTTAAAATTTCTGTACATATTTGGTAGTTCTTCTACAGTTGAGCTATTAAAGATGTTCTAATGCTCCTTTTTGTTCCAATGCTCTCTATAATTTTTGTTGCATTTATTGTAGGAATGTTGGTAAATGCTGTTCGTATTTAAGGGGTGTGTGCTGCCTTTTGGATTTTGTAGCTAATGCTTTGTTCTTTGCTATCTTGTTGTCATATTGCACACTGGAGCAATTGTATCGTGATTTGACATGGGGTAAGGCGACTAAATTTGACAACTTAAATTTGAAAAAATGATTTATTTGGCATTTATTTTAACACTTAAATTAGTTTGGTGGAAGCCGGACTAGAGAATCTTTGCAGCTGATGCATAGCAAGCGCAAACATGGGGAGGGCAGCACGTGGTCACAGACTGGAAGGCAGCACAGGAGGAGAGAGTGGAGTGTGGCCCTGGGTCTTATGGACCTAAGAGGCTGCGAAGAGGAATGGAGTGTGACCCCGGGTCTTCTGAGGCCACAGGGGGTGAAGGAGAAGAAATAGGTCCCTGTGCAGGGAATGGTTCCCATTTATAGGGAGAAAAAGGATCCAAGTCAGGATACGTCAGGGTGGGGAAGGCAGAGGTCATAATAGAAAGCGTGTGGGGAGGAGATGCAGAAAGGCATGGGAAGATGTTGAGTCACCAGGAATATTTGGGTTTAGGCATCTAGTCCAGTGCAAGTGTTAAATCGTCGGGTAGGTGGGGAAGAGGGAAGTGGAGGGCAGAGGAAAAAGGCGCAAGGTGTTGAAAGAAGTTATTAATTGGTAAAGTAGGAAAAATTAAGAAACTGCTTCAATGGCTATTGCCTGCCTCTCCCATGAAAATCAGCTCTGGTTTTCTCGGCCATTGCCTGCCTTCCACAACTTAGTGTCAGCTGTACGTAGGTTGAATAACGAAAAAACTACTGGGTTTTTGGTGATTTCAGGAACCTAGGAAATAGCATTAAAGCCATTAGCTTACTTGTTGTTGAATTGGAATGTTGTACTATGCTTCACTTGCTAGCTGTGTTTCTGTTGTAGAAAATCCTGTAAATTGTTCCTTAAGGATATGGTCAATGATGTGTACAGTGAGTCTGCTTGCTCTCCTTTTACCAGTTCGATCACAGATAATGACTTCCAAAAAGGTTGCCAACCAGATCCACATTCATTGTTCTAAAGATTTCCTTTGTCCACTTGATGACAGATTATACTCATTGCTCCCTCCAATATTTTGTCTTTGGGTGGCAATAAATTTACTGCCGGTGCATGCAAGCTCTGCCAATATTGCCAAGTAAGAGTTTTAAGTTGTACCTTTACTGATTTTCTTGATTTAGATGATGAAATGAACCATTTAATCTCACTAGACAACTCATAATATGGAAAACCGTTATAATTCATTAATACTCCCAAGTGCGCGGCTAACAGGCTGGTTACTGTACTCTGCTTGCAATTTTCACATAATTTGGAGATCCAACTCCTCTGAGAAAGCTGTAACATTCCTGCCCTAGTGGTCGACCATCATTTCTCTCTCTTGTAGTAGACTGAGTGTCGCTTTCTTCTTGCTCTGTGGTCCAAATATCATCAAGTTAAATATATAATAAAATCTCGATTGAAGAGTTTAAAAAGGAGTGGAAGAAAAAAATAATTTCTGTTAGAATGATTGTCTGTACGAAAGGGACAAAAATTGGAGGCTAATGGGAAAAAAATAGAATAAAAGTGACTGTACTTGAGTGCATTTAGAACATCACTTTCAACTGCTTACATATCGAACTGTGAAGATTAATACTTTAGTTTAAGAATTTTTGGGATTTCATCAAATTAAATACAAATAAAAGGGGTCCTAGTAATCCAAGGGAACACCTGAGACCACGTTAACAACATTCGACATCAGTTCTCCTATCTTGACCTTTGTTCTGAATTCTGGTTGGTAATCTCTACGATTCATTTCTGTAATTGCTGGGACTTCTTATCACATACTAACATAAAAACACCGACATACCTGAACGGGCTATCTTATTCATACCCTAAAAGTCAAGGAATGCCCGGCACACGTCTAGGACAGGGCCTAAGTCAACGAAGTCTGTTCTTTTGCTGCCCCTGCAAATCCCACTGCTGATAGTTACGACCATCCACCTTAGTCCAAACCGTGCTATCGCAGTCAATCCTCAGGACAGTGCTCGATATAGACAGCTCAGTGTCAACCCTAATTTTACCTAAATATTTTGTTATTATTTACAAATCCAGCAACATTTCTGCTTCTTTAATTCCTTGAAAAATCTTCTCAGCCAATACTGTGTGAATAGTGGTTACCTACTAAATAAAATTCTGAAAATATTCCACAAATGTTGAAGTTAAGAATGGGAAATAATTACGTAATTCGCTATCAAGACAAGATAATGAATGGAAGTTACTCACAATTATTTCTAGACCACATCATCTGGTCCTTTAGGAGCCAGGCTACCTCCCTCATCATGTGAATTTGTCTGGGCGCCTGATGTTTGAAATCATAGAGAGTGTTTCAGTTAATGGGAAGATAGAAACGATCCCCCAATGTAATATACAAAGTGAAATTATCCACTATGATGGATCTTAGTAACGAGCACATTTTCAATCTACAATTATGTGTTCTGTGGAACTATGTGATAATCATTGCTAAAACAATCTTCATCTATTTAAAACAATAGCTTTGGAACATAGATTCTTCACACTCACCTCGTAAATTCCATATACTGATTTCTTCCTAATTTTCCGCAGGATAAACGGTCTTTCGAAATCGTAGGAATCAGTGACCACATTACCTTGACGCTGGTATCTGCTGGGTTATAGAAGTAATTAAGGAACTAATATTGTTCATTAGTTTGCTCTATGATATCTTATTCTAGCAATCCAAGTCTACAGTCAGAGATGGAGTTTCATATATGATCCTTGTATCGTATGAAACAGTTTTTTGTTAGTGGATCTAGATTACATGCAGTCGTTAAGGACTTATCAATGACTTACCTTCCTTCTTCTTCTGTCCTTCTCAGCCCTTCATATCGACCCGGGATTGACGGTAACTAGGATGATAATCGTCACTAGTACATACACGTACTCTAACATCCAAGTGTAAAATGATCTTAAAAGCCTTATAATTCCTTTCGATGCCATCTTCTCAGTACTCAATGTTCAAGTAAACTTGTTGCTAATGCTCAGGCGTTGTTGTGGTAACTAAGGTCGAATTATTACAAAGGAAGAGTTTTCTGATTAAGATTTACTCATATTCCGATACAACATTCCTATTCCGCATTTGATTCCTTATGATTCATCCCTCGACTCCTCCTTGAGTGAATTTTTAAAAATATATGATTTGGAATATGGTTAAAATCCCGGTTTTACATACCGAATATGTTTTCTTTTCCTAAGACATTAGTTACCGCCTACTTTACTTTTCTCTAGTTGTAACATGTGAGGATAGGGCTGTTTATCCTAGAACCAATTTACTCCTTTCTGCAAAGTGCTAATTTGGCTGAAATTAAATATTTGAATGTTAGAGAAAAGCAAGCGCTTCTGTAAAAGAGCATAGATCAGAATGTTTAGCCTCAGAGGCATCAAACATATCATCACAATGGATTAACAACTCTTAGATTGTAAGCATTTTATGCTTTATTGGTGAATTACATGCTAGAATAACTCTCAGGTTTTACCCAAGTAATATTTCAAACCCAAAAACATATTCGTCGCGTTTTTTCCATAAGCTACTCCGTCATTCTCATCATGACAGAGGGATTATGTTTTTTTTGTATTCCTTATCTGCCTTTCTAAATTGTTTTCCATCAACTGAATCTCATTGTAGACCTTAATTATATTGTGTTAATATCCCCTTAAGGCTTTCCGTTCAATTGAACATCATTCTATGATCTTGCTCCATTGATATTTGTAGAACACTGCGCGTAAACATTGACGTTACTGTGACCTCCTCCTGCTTCTAAGCTACCACATCGTTACAATTAAATCCCATATAATTTTATGAAAATCTATCGGTATATCCATTACAGTGAAGTCGTGCATTGAACTTTAATCAAGTCTTATGAGTTAACGAATCCGAGGCAAAAACTTGAAGGTGTCAACCTGTGTTGGGGTAGGCAGAGCCATGAAGTTAGGAGAGTTGAAATGCGAAGCATAGCCATTGGTGGAGAGGTGCTAAAGAGGAAGGAGGCTGTGAGAGATGTGAGACACAGTGGCCATAATCGTTATTCTACATAACTGCGAATCCTCCCGAAATGGGTGACAAGATAGTAGAAGACAAGGAGACCTCCGATAGGTCTGCGATTGCTTTTCAGAATTCTAGTAAATTACAGGAAGGAATTAGAACATGGAAATTATTACCTGTGAAAATTCTGCATATCATTTAAAAATTTTAGCCGGCTTGTCAGTATTACTTCCTCATATAAAACTATCAAAACTGCGTTATCAACATATTTATCCTGGCTTCAGACATTCCGCATATACTCCATCTGCTTCTACTGCCATTCGATTCTTCCTCTTTTTGATGGCCTCTATTACTTCTTCTAAAAGAATAGAAGAGAGATTATGTGAGTTTTGTCTTTCTTCTTTGTTTTCCTTTTCATTATTATCTGACTTCTTACCCCTGTGGGTAGGGGGATGGAGAATACTCCCGCGGCATCCTGGCACCCCACCCGATTAGTCGCCTCTTACGAACAGGAACTTTATTAATAACCTTAAAAATGAATTTATATTTCGAAGGTTACGCAGACCTCGGCGCGCGCGCCATTTACTCCAAGGCGGTTATAAATCGATTCGCCTATTTTCCCGATTGCTTGTAATGTTCTCATTAACGTGATTACCAACAAGAATTTTCATGAGTGTACGTCCGTAAAAGTTCGGTAGACATTTAGTGAACTTTCCGTTTTGTAGTATAACCGTGTTTAAATAATCACATTTTAATTAGTTTTGAAATTGTGTTAAATCACCGAAAAGAAAACAAGGGAGCATAGTTCAAGTAAAAAGCATTTTGGAAAAGGACAAAAAATAACATATGAGGGACTATTGGGCATGTCTTACGAAACGATCTGGCTTACACTAACCTTAGCTGCCGAATACAGATTTACCCCTCGCTCTGGAAAAAACTTTTTCCGCATTTTCTCCCGTATGTCCAAAGTCATCTGTAAACACAGATGTGCTTTTTAAGCTCTTAAGTTCAAGTAATCCTTAGAAGAGTGTAAAGTGGTCCTCTTACGAAAGGCACGTTGGTAGGGCATGTCCTCTCTCCGAATAATACAGTTTAGAAGAAATAAATAAACTCGAATAACAGGCCGATACGTGTAAAGCACATAATTCACTAAATGATTCGATCCTAACGACATGAAACTAAAAGTTAATCAAGAAATAACGAAAATTAAGCGACGCAATATAAAATCAGCAATAGACGAGTATGCTAATGTGCAAGATGTTTTCATTGGAAAGTCATCAAATTCATCCTTATTTTAAGAGATTACATTCCTCCGATAATAGAGATTAATTTCCTGAGAAAACATCAATTGAAGCTGCTCACTTTTTGGTACAATCCACATGTGAATAGCGTTTATCTCTTAATTAGTTGGTATATCAGTTTTGAGAAAACTGTCTTTCTTGCTGTGGGACACAGAGGATCAAGACCCGATTCCGTCTGGTAGACAGTGGATCAGAGAATTTATAAATCCAGGAACATTTCTTCTTATTTAATTTCTTGGGAATCCTCTCAGCTAATTTTGCGTGGATAGTGCTTAGCTGCTAAATAAAATTCTAGAAATATTTGCAAAGGATCGAAGTTACGAGTGGGTGATTATTACGCGAATCTCAATCGAGGCAAGAAAACGAATGTAAGCTACTCACAATTAATCCCATTCCACGCCATTTGGTCATTCAGGAGCCGGACTACCTCTTTGTTCATGCGAATAATTCTGGGCGCCTGTTTGAAATCATATATAGTGTTTCAGTTTATAGGAAGAGAGAAACGATTCCCCGGTGAGATATACATGGTGAAATTATCCACCATAAGTCATCATAGGAGCTAACACAGTCTTAAAACTTACATTTATTGGTTTCGTGGAAGTCTTTCATAATCATAGGAAAAAAAACTCTTCATGTATTGAATACGAACCATTACCGACATTACCTTGACTCTGGTTCCTGAGTATGGGTTACAGAAGTAATTAGAGTACCAATATTATTCATTATTTTGTCCTATGATATCTATTTTTTAGAATATTGGTCTTAAGTCAGCGGTGGAGCATCATTTATGATCCTTGTGTCGTATGAAACGGTTTTATGTTAGTGGAACTAGATTACATGTGGTCGTTAAGACCAAATAAATGACTTACCTTCGTTCTTCTTCTGCCTCTTGTCTAAGCCCTTCATTAGGAGCCGGGTTCACGTAAGCTAATATGATAAAGGACACCAACATATAAACGTTGACCAATACCCAAGCGGAAAACAAATGTATCAGCTTTAATACTCAGTGCGATCCCATCTTCTTGGTAGTCAATATTTAAGTGAACTCGTTGCTACGTCTTAGGCATTGTTGTGGTAACTAAGGTCGAATTTATAGAAGAGGATATAATTTCCTGGTTAGTATTTACACACATTCCGATATATGAGCCGTTTATTTTGAATGTGGCCTAAGTCCATTTATACTTAAATTGAGATATTTAAGGGTTTGTGTTTCAATGCAATTAAAAATATACGTACCGGATACTAATGACTCATACTGCTTAAATGTATCTAAGGGTGTTAAATTTATAGTTCCTATTAAAATAGTGGCAATTATTAAGTGAATAATATGCGTTTTCTTACCAAGAATGGAGTTAGGCCACTTTCAAAATTAACAACCAGATTCATTATAAAATTTGAAGGAGCCCAAGTCCATTCAACATAATTTAAGATGCTTCAAATTGAAAAAAACAATACTCAATTTATTTTACATATTTTTACAACACTTCAGAAACATAATTTATGCGATTCAAAACATTTTTTAACTACATAACGTACAAAATTACAAACATAAATTACAAAACAATTTACNTTTTTTAGCTTCAGAGGCATCGTCATCAAACATAATATCACAGCGGATTAACAACCCGCAGATTGTAAACATTTTTATCTTTATTGGTGAATTACATGCAAGAATAACTCTCAGGTTATATCCAGATAATCAGTTAAGCCCAAAGACATATTTTCGCGTTTTTTCTATAAACCACTCTGTCGTTCTTCCCATGTCAGAGGTACAGCAAATTTTTTTTTTCCTTATCTGCCTTTCTTAAATTGTTTTCCATCAACTGAATCTTATTAGACACCTAAAATATTGTGTTAATGTGGATAAGGCTCTTAAGGCTTTCCGTTCAATTGAACATCATTCTATGATCTTGCTCCATTGATATATGTAGAACACCGCTCGTAAAGAATTACGTTATTGTGACTTTCATCTGGTTCCAAGCTACCACATCGTTACCATTAAATCCCAAATAGTTTTATGAAAATCTACCGCTATATCCTTTACAGTGAAGTCCTGCTTTTAACTTGAAGCAGGTCATATGAGTTAGCGAATCCGAGGCGGACACTTGAAGGTGTCAATCTGTGTTGGGGTAGGTGGAGCCATGCAGTTAGGAGAGTTGAAATGCGAAGCATAGCCATTGGTGGAGAGGTGCTAAAGAGGAAGGAGGCTGTGGGAGACACGGTGTCCATAATCGTTATTTCACAGAACTGCGAATCCTCCCGAAATGGCTATTAAGGTGGGAGAAAGCAAGGGGACCTGCAATTGGACTGCGATTGCTTTTCAGAAATTAAGTAAACTAAAGAGAGATAGAGAGGGGGACATTAAAACAAGGAAATGATTACCATAGGTCCTTTATCATATTGTTCTACAATATCAGCCGGATTGTCCGTTTTACTTAAATTTACTCCGAAACTGGAGGTTTTACAATTTGGTAAGGTAGTGGTAGTTATTTACTGTGACATAGAATGTTAACTGTAATTTTAGTCTTTTTACATTCAATATTTACCAAAAAATATCATTATCAATATTACATAAAAATTTAAAGACCGAACTTATGTTAATGATACAATTATATTCACTTTGACTGTTATAAGTAAGAGAATATATAAGAAATTTGGTAGTGATAAAAATGTCCCCTGACAAATAGCGACGTTAGACACGTTCCTCTATAAATAGGATTCCTGATGTATTCCTTCCTCTATTCCTCTTGAGTAGCAATGGGCTCCAAGGCAAGTTAAAAAATGATACGACTCTTCAGATCACACGCTATTTAATGTAACATTAGTACACATTCAATAAACAAATAAAATATAAAGAAACATAGAAAAGAGACATAGAAATCATAACGACAGTGCTAATTCTGAAACAAATTCAAAGGAAATTTCTTCTAATAAAACAGCCAAAAAGAATTTCCTGAGAGTTGGCTCAACGGATAGCGCATTCGACCAGCAGTGGAAGTTTTTCGTTGGATTCCCGGCTATAGTTCTCGGACAAACAAGAGATCAAAATATTTATTGATCCTCATCAGCAGCGTTTATTTTCGGCCTCATTTTATTGCCTTTTGTATGTCTTAGACAAATCTTGTCCATACATTGAGTTGCAGAAGCTTCATATTCTGAAAAGACGAGATAAATGTGGATTAATTAGAAAAAGTGATAGGCAAATTAATAATTAATTAATAACCAATTGAAGCTACTCACATTTTTGTCCAATCCACATGTGAATGGCGTTTATCTCTCGATTAATTGGCATTTCAATTTTGAGAAAACTGTCTTTCTTGCTGTGGGACACAGAAGATGAAGGCCCGATTCCGTCAGGTAGACAGTGGATCAGAGAGTTTATAAATCCAGCTTCATATCTGCTTCATCAATTTCTTGAAAATTCTTTTCAGCTAATTTTGGGTAGATAGGGCTTAGCTGCTAAATAAAATTCTGGAAATATTTGCGAAGGATCAAAGTTACGAGTGGGTGATTATTACACGAATCGCAAGCGAGACAAGAAAACGAATGTAAGCTACCCACAATTAATCCCATTCCACGCCATTTGGTCCTTCAGGAGCCGAACTACCTCTTTGTTCATGCGAATTTGTCTTGGCGCCTGTTTGAAATCATATAGAGTGTTTCAGTTTATAGGAAGATAGAAACAATTCCCCGATGCTATATACAAGGTGAAATTATCCACCATAAGGCATCATAGGATCTAACACAGTCTTAACGCTTACATTTATTGGTTTCGTGGAACTCTTTCATAATCATTGCAAAAAAACTCTTCATGTATCTAAAACGATAGCTTTGGGATATGTATTCCTTCTACTCATAGTATGTTAAATAGTATCATAAATGTTGACCAATACCCAAGCGGAAAACAAATGTATCAGCTTTAATATTCCGTGCGATGTCATCTTCTCAGTAGTCAATATTTAACTGAACTCGTTGCTACGGCTTAGGCATTGTTGTGGTAACTAAGGTCGAATTTATAGAAGAGGATATAGTTTCCTGGTTAATATTTACACATATTCCGATATAGCACTCATTTTTCGTATTTGATTCTCCATAACTTATGCCTCGATTCCTACTTCTGTATATACTTAACGGTATACTATTTGGAAGATTGTTTAAATGCTTGCTTTACATAACGAATATATTTTTTTACCTAAGACGTTAGTGATCACCTGCTAACTCTTCTCTGGTTGTAACATGTGCCCGTCGAACTTTTTATGCTAGAACCAATTTATTTGTTTCTGCAAATTGCTTATTTGACTGAAAGTGCACATTTTTAATATTAGAGAAAAGAAAGTGCTTTTGTAGAATATCGTAGACCAGATGCTTTAGCTTCAGAGGCATCGTCATCGAACATATTATCACAGCGGATTAACAACCCGCAGATTGTAAACATTTTTATCTTTATTGGTGAATTACATGCAAGAATAACTCTCAGGTTATATCCAGATAATCAGTTAAGCCTAAAAACATATTTTCGCGTTTTTTCTAGTAACTACTCTGTCGTTTTCCTCAGGGCAGAGCTACAGCGAATTTTTCTTTCGTATTCCTTATCTGCTTTTCTTTAATTGTTATCCATCAACTGAATCTTATTAAACACTTAAATTACTCCGTGCCAATATCCCATTAATGCTTTCCGTTCAATTGAACGTCATTCTATGATCTTGCTCCATTGATATATGTAGAACACCGCTGTTAAACAATGACGTTATTGTGACCTTCATCTGGTTCCAAGCTACCACATCGTTACAATTAAATTCCAAATAGTTTTACGGAAATTTACCCCTATATCCATTACAGTGAAGTCGTGCATTGAACATTAAACATGTCTAATGAGTTAACGAATCCGAGGCAGTCATTTCAAGGTGTCAATCTGTGTTGGGGTAGGCTGAACCAGGCGGATAAAAGAGATGAAATGCTAAATATATGCATTAGTTGAGAGGTGCGGAAGAGGATGGAGGTTGAGAGAGATAATGTGAGACACGGTGGCCATAGGCGTTTACGGGATATTCGCGGGATTTGAAGCTTACAAGGGTGTATCTACAAAAGTAAAATACCAATTTTTTGGTAGCAGAGGCAATAAGTATAAATTTAAATTAATTAAGCAATGAACGAATATATTTAAATTCTCGTTTTTAAATCTCGCCTTTAAGGAATATAATAATTTACCTGCAATGGTCTTTGAGGCCTTCCCTGTAAATTTCAAGGAATACTTAAACTAAATACTTAGAAATTGTATGGACGAATGTGTGAGCTTCGTTGACGAAGTGCTGGTGTATTAGGGGATCGCCTGGTGGGGTCAGGTACGGTGGGTACCTCTTTCTGGGACCGCTGCGGTAACCGCGAAGGCCTTCAAGGAACCCTGGAGAAACTATTATGATGATAACATAATGTTAATTTTTAAATTATATAATGCATAGGCTTATATTGGCATTTCAAAAATTGGAAATGTACTTAAAATCCTTGGAATGAATCGATGTTCGAATATTTTTTGGTTGGGTGAAACAGTTGGACAAATTCTCGTACTTGGCCAGTGTTCTATCTTGGGATAGGAGGTCTGGGGATGAAGTTCGAAAAATAGTAACATTGGCCAAGGAAGCTTTTATGAACCGAAGGGAATTGATGGATAAGAGTTTTAATAAAGGAATAGATTGGTAAAATCTTTGATACGGAGTGTTTTTCTGTATGGGTGTGAAAAATGGACCTTACGAAAAGACTACATCAAAAGATTGGAGGAATTTGAGATATGCGTTTGGCGTAGAATGGAAAAGGTGAGCAGGGTGGATAGAAAAACAAACATAGAAGTGCTAAAAATGGTTGGGGAGGAAAGGGTTTTAATTGAAGTAATTAAGCGTCCACAAAGGAAATGGATGGGTCAAGTATTGAGAGGAGAGTGTTTGCTGAAGTGTGTGATGGAGGGTATAATGCAGGGGAGGAGACAGAGAAGAAGGCAGAAGCAAAAGATGTTAGATGAAACAAAGGGGGGAGTGAGTTACCAGGTAACGAAAGAAAAGGCTATGAATAGGGAATATTAGGGCACATGGACCTGTCGAAAGGTACTTAAGTAAGACATATGTGTTGCAATGTTGTATTTTTGTACCAGTGATATGTATTTGTAATGATGGTGTATTTTGTGACCTGTAAAATTATGTACTTATTATTTTGGTGTAGTGTGGCTTGGCGATGGTTGTTCTTTGGAGGGCGAAAATGTTGTTACTGAAATTATCATTGTGTATTATTATGTATAATTGTTTCATGTAACATTGTAATTTATGAGGATTGATAATAATAATAATCTAGCAACGGACTATTAGTCCATCTGTAACATGTGTAACAATAATAATACGTTCCTGTTTCTAAAATCCACCTTTCGCATCGTTCCGCACGAATTCGAAGGTTCTATCACTCGAACAGAGCTTAGCCTAAAGAGAACGTGCATCAACTGAGCCAGATTAAATTGTAAAGACATTAGCAAGCTTGTCTACTGCCACCTGTCGCTGTTCATAAACCACCTCAGGGCCTTCATGTTTGGGTCTCTGTTCATATTTCATCCACTAACCCCAGGGTATGAACGTAAATCTGACCAGAGTGCGTTGTAAACTCAGCTTCTTAGGGACCATGGGAAACCCAAAGATCATGGGTCCCGTTGGTATCTGCGTGCGGTGGTGTAAATATGATGGTTAAACAAGAACGACCATTTTCAAGAGAACTTGCTCAGAGTATGCTCAATTCGCTTTTGTCTGTTAATGTCTAAAAGATGGCAATTCGTGACTAAAGGCAAAATATGTAATAAAAATTCATTAAAAATGCAAGTAACCGTCATGAAAAAAAACAATAATTTCCCAAGTGCATACATTTAATATTAGATATCCATAGCATACATTTGTATATTTAAATTCCTATGAGAATGCAAGGCTTAATTATTAAAATATGCTATTAATTATATATAGTTCATTTAATAAAGAATTTTACGCTCTAAAGTTATCTTGCGCTTGCGTCTACACTACATTTAATCGATCAAGGTTTGATGTTCTGCAATCGCTTATTAAAATTGTCATTACGACGGAAGCGCTTGCACATGTTTAAATAAATTCACACTCCAATATACATTAAGTTGTATATTTTTGATTGTCCGAATTTTCATACCTAAGCTAACTGCATACTCATGTAGACGAACTCGCAACGTCCTTTGGCCACAAAGTCTCTGGAATAGATTATTGAAGTATCTCTCTCGGGATAGCTCAACAGGCAGAGAACCCGACCGGCAATGGGGAGACACGGGATCGATTCCCGGTCTCGTCAGACTTTTTTCAAGTCCAATCTTCCTTGGGATTTTTTCTAGGTGCGCACCATCTTGCGCTAGATCATCCTTACCCGTTTTCTATTTTCGTACTTTTTTACTATGTTCAAACGTTTATGTAATAACTCACCAAAAATATGCTAAATTATATTAATTTAAATGGATAAGATATCATCATTGATATGTATAACTCCTTAGAAATTAGCCCATTAAACATACATTATGCATTTTAACTACTTTCAAACCTAAGATATCTCAAGAACCACATTTTTCCTCAGTTTACTGACAATATTACTAGCAAGGCAGGAAATGAATAGCACATAGTAATCTTATGCAAGACGCAGTTGTTATCAAGTAGCCTTAGTTTCATACGTTTGTGGTTTTTCAAGGAAGATACCGTAAGATAATACGCAGAACTAATCCCTGGATTTAACTTCCCATTTCTTACTTCATTAGCTCCTTCTTCACGGAGACGAGTCTCGACGATAACGGGTTCCGAAATTAATTGGCCCATCTGCGCCAGATTGCCGAAGCTAACGAAAATTTATGAGTTGATCTTATTATTTGACACCTTGACCATCTTTATACTTGATGTTTTATACAATTGGAAAAGGCGTAAGTGATTTGTATTCCCACATTCTTCATTCGCTTCAGGCCGAGCGGTTTTATTCAGACTTTTGCTTTACTTTATGGCGTCGTTTTTGCAGCCCTGGCACATTTCTTCCTCCACTCTCATGGCCTATGTTTTTGCTCGGAAGGATGTGCTTCCGTCTTCACTTAAATCGTAAGGAAAGCGTCGTAATTAACTGCATCGTTAGTAGGAGGAATTTCCAACGACTTTTTAGCTGCTGAGAGCAAGACGTGCATGTTCCTTGAAGTTAATTTGTTGTTTGCCTCGCAGTTTCTCAGAATTTGCTTAAGGCGCAGATATTCTCTTTCCGGCGTATTCTGCTTCTAATTTTCATGGGAGGTCGTTTAATAATTTTTTACCCCTCTTGCATGTTAAGTACTTGTCTTTATGCAGGGTTTTAATGAACTCCGACCAGTGATGATCTAGGAAGCCTACGAAAAAAATTTTGAAACACCTCTATCTCGTTACTTACATTTGTGAAACTCTTTGAGCTACAATAGACCTAGAATTAACTATGCAACAGTATATGTAGAATACAATTAACTATAATGCACATATTTTTAGCTGAAGGAGTAAAAGGAATAAAATAAGGCTACCGATTCAAAGAAGTTGAACGGAAAAATTTCACCACATATTCAGAGAAATTGATTCACCTCTGGTCCTGATTTCTTAATGAAATGAAATTAATGGGGTTTGGATATCATTGCAAGGTATGGATTAACATTGTTAAATAGCTTTAGAGAGATTGCGTTTAGAAAATACGTAATAAGTATCATGCGACCCACAAACTAATTCGACCAATCCGAATATAAGCTTATTTTTAGAGAGGTAGACGCAAATAATACAGTTTGAATTATACTTTCCCGCTATTTATGCGTAAATTTGATTATGACATAATTATAACGAGACTATGTGATTAAATTGTTCGTCACACGCCCACTGGCAGTTTGGAAATTATTTGCCTTAAAGGGTAGATATGTGGTAATTGTTTACAATGTTTTCTCTCTCTCTCTTTATTTAAGCGAAACATAAACCAAAAATTATTTGAAATCATATTTTTAGTAGAATGGAATAAGAATTTTGAAATTAAATACATTCTATTGAATGTTTTTCTTCGAAATAACAAGAAAGAGTGGTATATGGTATGGTATAATTATAGACTTTGTAGCGTTCTTGAATAGATATCCCAGTGTATTATCCAAGAAAGTGATTGCTGCTAAGAAGCAGAATAAAAAATGAACAATCAAGGGAAAGTTTACAGCTGATATATTATTTATTATATTAAGGTACTTAGGATTAGTTACCTTTGGCCACCTTCATTTTTCCACTTGGTAGGATTAGATTCCTTTCTTCAACGGCATTATGTATGTGGCATCAATGCCTTCAATCAAATTTTATTTTGAGGAATGTATCGTAAAACTCATTTATCTATTAATTGAATTATGGTCAAAGTCGCAATAAAAACGGGTAATAAGAAATTTAGGATGTTCTGGTTTTATAAAATTGATGTGCTGAAGTGTCCTAGTTTGATTTGAAACCTAATCGCTTTACTAGTACAGGTATCTACTTTTCCACACGTACCCTAATTTCTCGTGTATTCCATGCAATATTCGAGGAGCGCAATACTACCTGGCATTTCGTTGCAGTAAAGTTGAATTAAGTGCTTAATAAGCAGTAATAAACTGTTCTAGGTTATGAATGAGAGTTTAATTTAATTGAAATTAATCAGAACGCATTTTTTCGTCATTAATGCTTTGTATTCATTATATTGTTTATAGGTGCACACATCACATAGTGCTACCATATTAGAAGATGTTGTGTATGAAATGGTTTTCACCAGGTTAGTATTAACCATTAACAAGCTTTTATAGATTAATAAAGATATTTCTGAATATTGAAACATCTTTAAAACGTAATCAGATCATTTCCCATGCTAAATTTGTCATTCTCTCCTTTGAAACCACCACTTTAAATTTTATCTTCAGCGAAAATGGCTTCATTAGTTTTGTCGATAAATCCTAAATTCTCTCCTGTTTGTTTCACGTGTTATTTTCTCTCTCCGCACTCAAGTTTTCTCTATATTTTATCCACGGGATTCGGCTCCATATCCTCCTTACAGACGTTTCCACCCGTATGGGGCTTTTTTTCCTTCCCTTGCTATTCTCAGCCCGTATAAAAGCCGCCCCAGTAACACTCTGACCCTCATTCCGACTAATTTATGGCCCCTACCCCTCTTTCTCCTTATCCGTCCGATTCCATCGTCTTCCTCTTTCTTCAGAGATGCACCCGTCCGCCGTCTTGTATATCCTCACTTTACTGCGTCTTCCCTGGAAACATCACCTATCATCTCGTTGAGACCTCATTCAAGGTTTTGTTTTCCTTACATCGGCGCAATGTCATATATTACATTTCGTGGATTTAAGTGAAAGGAAATGGGTGCTAATGCGCCGGATCCCGGCCGAACTATAAAATGGATGTGTGGAGATATCCCTAGAGAACAATGCCGAGAACGGGGGTATCGCCGCGAAAGAGGGACCATTATGTAACTTGTTGTTTTTGACTGGAGAGAGTTTGCAGGAACGAAACACACGAGAGAAGCAAATTTGTATACCCCCCTAAACAAAAAACAAGTTAAATCTCTCGGAAACTCGCATAAAGGGAAAATATAAATATGGTTTTTTGTTTGTATAAACCTCGCGATGCGTTTGTGACGGAAAAATAAAAGAGATATTTTCGTGGATATGAAATGCGTTTAAAATGTGCGAAGCGCATTTGTTTGTCCGTTGATGAAAGCGTAGGTTCGAGGAACTGAAGTAAAGGAGAGCTCTCATACACGTTCATGTTGACACGGAGAAGAAATTTGAATGAAATAATTCCTTTCCGTTTCGGAAACTGTGCGAATTTCTCCTATGTAAACATATCCTTCAGCAAACGAGACGTTTCACATGAACTTACTTTTGTTTACGAAAGAATCTGTTTACAAATACTCTTTCGGTTGTGTTTTCGAAAAGAGCATCTAGATCAAGGGCGTATATTGTCCGATTTATGACGAAGCAGTTTCATTTCATGGCTAACGTTTCTGCATGCTTTTGTCTAAACTCAGAAAATGTTAAGAAAGAGAAATCAACGTTACTTAGTCTCCCATTGAACTTCTTACATGATCAGAAACGCCATTACAGCTCATATTGAAATTTTCCTTGAACTTGCTTATCAGAAATTTCATTGCTGAAATGAATCTTACTATTCATCGTAATCATGGGAACTATTGAAATCTTCATGGACTATGGCTCTTAAATCTTTGTACGCGTTGAAATTACGTTATGAATACTGATTTATTAATTTACTTTTATTTTATTATTATTTTATTATCATTATATTTCATTCCGCCTGATTATCTTGACACCTTTATTTCAAGTAAACTGTTATACTTTTATACTGATTAATCATTTAAAGATTTAGTTACTCGATATCACAATAATTATATCCCCACTACAACAGACAAGTTGAATATCTGATAAAACATGTTAAAAAACAAAAAAGAACGTTGAAAACAATGTAAGGTCAAACAGCTCTCAGAAAACAACTTGAAAATCTCCTTTACAGTTAGAATGATTTGATTTTTATTTCATTTTAAAAAGATGATAAGTGAATTTTGAAAAATGTTTACACCTACGCTATATACTAGTTAGTGGAGAACGTTCACCATCTATTGACTACCATCTGAATCATACGTACGTATGCGTAGCATTTTATGTAATAGACATGAAATATCTCCACGTTTGCGTTCATCATAGACAAACTACGGTAATACGACATTCTGTAAATCTAATTTTCATGTTGGATGAAAGTATGTGTTCACCCACATGAATACAAGCCCTTTTAATCCATAATATAAATTGATTTTACCGCCTGTTGTAATTATTTAGCCTTTTTACTCACATCATTAAAGGTAAATGGAAACGAGCATCAAATAAGCAACTTTGATCCATCATAAGGTAAAACACGAAAAACTCGTCGGTCATCCATAACACAAACGTTTTTCTGTGTCCATTAAGATGACGTCTTCCTAAGCTCCTCCTTACATTTCGATTCCGAAAATTCAACCCACTTCAGTCTCGGAGTTTTTCTCCTTATTTACCAATTCCAGATGAGAATTACTTCCACTTAGGAGATCCGTCACTCGGTTCTGGTTCAAAAGCCTTGGTAATTTGCCAACTCTATGGCTAAACTCTTTGGCATCCCTCCAAACGTCTGGCGCAAAACGATTTTCCTTACAAAAAATCTCCCTTCCTTCACCATCTTATTGAATGGTCCTCCGGAATACTCTAATAACTCATTTGAGATGAAATTTGGAAGAATAACTGGCACAGAGTCAGCTCACACAGTCTACATTTTCAATTCCGTCGATTTTGTTTTCAGCGCAGTGTTTACTTTAGAGCAAACGTCTTTTCCTCCTGCCCTTTGATTTCAATTATCATATTGAAAGCCAATATGTTCTTGTTAAGTTTCCTGTGTTTCCGTTGCACACATTTCAATATGTTATCGTTTAACCAGTTGTACTTTATCTATGTAACTTATGAAGTAAAAACAATTTCCAGAAAAGGAATTTCTTCGAGATTCCCAAAAGCATAGTTTTTCTATTTATTCATTTCTCTGAGTGTTCAGCTCACTTGAAATTAAGTAAATTTCAGTTTGGCAAGTAAAATGCATACCTCTACGTTTTAATAGATACAATGTGGTAAGATCCTAAAACTTTTGTACCAATTATCCATTATTTTAATGAAATGTTGATGTTAATCTGGTAAGTTTCCCGTCACAATTGTACATCACGTTTCAAAAAATCTAAAATTAATAAATATTTCACAAAAAGTTCATAACCATCTCCTGAAAACGTTCTTAATCTGAAATTTATACTGACAGGAATCAAATTTTTTTAATCTTTCCTAATCCCAAGATGTGAATCTTGATGAAAAACCTTGTAAGAGCACTATCTTCACCCAATACATTTGAATCATTTATTCACATGAAGAGATGAAGGCTGAAGAGAGGAACAGCACAGAACCTTTCGTTCCCATAAACTCAAAACATTAGTAGATACATTTAAAATTTTGAAATTATAACAATTACAAACTTCAAGTATTTAGCGTTAGAAAATAAACTGAAAGCATTAATATTTCATAAGGAAACGATCAAGAACTATCAAGCATAATTTTCCGCATAATTGAATACTATTTTTAAAGATGATAAGATGGAGATAGAAAACCTTTCGTTCCAATGTTGAATACCTTCTTCATGGTGAAGATTCGCTCATAAGTGTTTCTGGCTGCGATACAAGGGTGGAGATATGCAGAGGTTTGCTTCTGCACACGTTATTTCAATTCAAAGGCTTTTCTTCGTTATACATTACATATTGTTATATTTTCTCAATTTTTCATTTAATTTAACCTACCACACGCTTAATTATATTTTCAGTCGATGATTTAAGAAATGAATTATCAGGAAAATAATTTCTCTGATGAGCAATACTTATGTCACCAGATCTCAGTGCATTAGTTTCTGATTAGAACATATCAGAGGTCAAGTGAAATTCATTGAACCTACAGAAAATAAGAGTTTATTTCTTTACTGCTAATTAAATACGTAAAATTCAAGAAATTCACACCTCAAACAACTTTGGATTTAAGGAATTCGTATTAGTTTTATACGTTATCATAATGAAAACAACTTTCACTGGATTTTTCTCCCTCTAAAAGAAGAGTATATTATCATTGAGGTGAGAACGAACTTTTTCATGCGATGTTAGCCTGCAACCTAATAAGGGAAGCAATTTAAATCTTCACTCTGCGGAAATATTTCAAGGCAGAACTTCCTGAGAAAAATTCCTTACTTCCACTATATCCAATTTTGTTTGGTCGGAGTCTCAGACTTTATTGCATCGTAATATCATAACGCATTCTTTACGTCTTAGTTTCATCTCATCTCTAAGTCTGTTGATTTCACGTGGGAGAGAATAGGAAAGAGTACGTGGAGGGGGTTGCATCTTTATTATCGTAGAAATTTGGAATTTGGAAAGGTCAAATCTGAGAATGTACCATAAAATGAAAAGATACGGCTGATCGCTTAAGTCTTGGAGAAAAGGTTCACCGCTCTGGGGTGAAATATCGAGGAAAATGCCCCGTCGACGCACGGTAAATTTTCGAAAAAATGACCCCGACGATTCTATTTTGCGATTCCGATTCGTCGGAAGTTTGAAGAGGTAATGAGAATCTCATAGCGCACGAGGGCTTCTTTCCCATCGGAGATGGAGAGAAGCGCGGCCAAGATCCTCAAAAGGATACTTCCCTTCTCCCAGTGTCCGACCCGGGCTGGGTAAATAGCTAGATTCGATTGGACCAAATCGAAGTCGCCTCAAATCCGATGCTATTGCCCCACGAGAGTCTGCCCCTCATCCCCCCCTCATACGACGCAGAAATCCGGAATTGGACCGCACCAGTCGAGGAACGGAGAATGACTCGCAACTGGATCTTATCGTCCGCCCCAATTGCTACCCTTTTCTGAGGGGAATTTTCCCGTACGGAAAGAGAAGTTTTTCTACGCTCCGCCGCGTATTCGGTCTTTATCGCGCGGGAATTGCGACAACCTTTCAATCCCTCCGGGAGGGAGCAAGTGCCGTTAGGTGGAGTAAAACGTGTGATACATAAATTTACCCCGCTGTTTTTTACGGTATCGACGGGGTGTGTGTGTACGTGACCACCTCCTCTCTTGTGCGGAGACGCGTAAAGTATTGTACGATCGCAGACTGTAAACAAGTGTGAGTATGAGCGAACGACGGCTGCGACGAAGTGTCCATTCGACGTAACGTTTCCGGACGCCGACGCCTTTTAATGCTCGAAATTGCTCCCGATCGATCTATCCTATAATGAAACAATAATGGATGGAGATGACAAAGTGTTTTCGCAGCCGATGAGTGTTACGGATGCCGTCATTTGTTTTCTACTTCGATACTCACCGTATGCAAACAGGAGTATTGCAGAAGCAATTCTCGTTTCAATGTTCAGTTGTTTCGATTATCTTTTTTCAAAGCGATTTGCGAATTTTCCGGACGATTTTAAACGCTAGCTGGTGTTTATTGCTGTTTCATCATCCATATTCTCTTTGAACTATCGCTTGTATCAAAATAATAAGCGCGATGTGATATTTTCTATATATTTAACTTTTTCAGATATAGTATTCGGTCGGCTTCGGTGGCGTAGGTTTTAGGGTGCAAGACTGAGGTATGTTTTTTAGTGTTAGGAACTGAGGTCCCCTATTCCAATCATGGCTTCGACATGACTGTTTCTGTGCATTGTAAATGGGTTAATTGTAACAACCGTTCCAGTAGGCCACTAGTTGCTCGATAAGAACCTAATTTTTATTGTTATTACTTAGGCTAAATTCATGATTGAATGACTGAAAGCCATCTACATCTACATCTACATAAGTACCCTGCAAGCCGCCTTCCGGCGTGTGGCAGGGGGCATTTAGATTTCCATCTAAATGAAATCAGTACATAAATAAAATAGTCTTAGCTCCAACAGACTAAGTTCCTTCTTAGCAGTCGTGGATTTTAATAAAATTATTTTTTTTATTTTACTTTTAGATAGAACTTGTCTTTTCGAATGAAAAATGTCAATCCTTGTTTAAAAAAATGGAAGGAAAATAACCGTTACCTTTCGTGCCTATTAATTTATGCGATATGTTGAAATATGTAAGTGAGCGAGAAGAGATTCCCATGGGAAAATATCTTAATTGGCCGAAATGAAGACTTAAATTTTGGTTTCCACTTCAACGCATTCCTTTATAACCAAGAAAGGAGACAGAAGAGTATCTTTCCCACGTTTTATTGATAAACGACCGAGTTCAATGAGTATCTAATCTCCTATCCTCTCTCCTCGCACTGATCCATTCTCTCCTCCTCTCGCTGATCGGTACCCTTGCGCCGATGGTCCCATACCCATGTAATTGTTTCTGCAATTGGTTACCTTTGTTATGTAGCCTAATTCCCTTTACTCATGGGATCGGCTGATGATTTTGATGATTGGTGATATTGAATTTGGTTTTGACGCTGACTTTTACGAACGGATGCCCTACCTGCTGCCAGCCCTTATCGAGAAAATCAGACATTCCCGTACAACCGTTCCCTAACCATAAAAAAAATCAGCGGGACTCGAACTCGAACCTTGGGGTTACAAATCCGCCACCGCGGCCGGTACCCATGTGCCTGCAGTAGTCTGCCTCATGAGTGGTGAGTTACCCCACTCTCACACTTTCCCTTCCCTACCTTCTCCGTGTATAAATAAACAATCGTAACTTTATTTGTCATTTGGCGATCGCAATCGCCGAAACCGATCGTGTGTCAATAAGTTCAGGAAAACGTATTCTCTTCTGCATTTTTTAATGTTTAATGTCTTCTGGTGTGGAAAAATTTTATGCAGTTATATATGATTTTCTTTTGTTTGCTTTTATATGAGTTTTTGTAAATGTTCTTTTTCCTCTTTTTTCAGGTTGTAGAAATAATTTTATTTAGTTTAAAATTTAACTATTATTAGCAGTAGGTTTCGCAGGTTTCTCACCTTCCCCCCCTCTTCTTGTGGATGTTTTCCTGCTGTAAAATATTTTACTAAACTCTTGACTTAGGTTTTTATCCAAAATAGTTTCTTCCTTTTTTTCTCTCTTTTTTGCTGCTATATCCTTTCCTTATATTAGAATTAAATGGGTCAGATGTAAGAGAAGACACTCCCAATCTCGCCCGCGGTGAAGACGTTTCTATTATATTCTGTTTCCTTTCTTGGGAGTGATGAATTTCCACAGAACTACGCCCTCTTCAGTGCATTGGTTTGCATTGGATACATTACATGTCAGCGTCATACTTCCAGGAATGCGCATAAAACCCAACCAATAGTTACTAAAGTAAAGGGAAAACAACTTATCCTTGATCTAACTTTCCATTGTATCTTGGATCATGTGATCATTAAATCGCAAATGACTGTCTTTCAAATCGCAATTCCTTGGAAAAAATGTCACGATTGACAAAGGCACATTCTTAGGGCACATATGATAAAGAGTGACAGTGGATTTCGTTTTTTATTTTCTATATCATTGAAATAAAATAAATAAGTCTATGTCGTTTAAACCTTAGGCGTTGAAAAATTTCTCAGAATTAACTCAATAAAGGTGACACGCGAAAATTTTTTATTTATATTTTTCCCCTCTCAACCTTTTCTCGAGTCGAGGCATTCGTGAGAGAAGTGCTTTTCGTTGTTAAGGTCGCAATATTCTATTTTTATAAGCAGACTTTTGTCACCTCTTTTCCCTAACTTTATTTCCCTCTTCGCCTCCCCTTCCATTCTGCGAGAGCTGTCGCCATACCCGTCGTCCTTGAAAAACTTTTATGCCTCCTCCGTGACCCCACCTTCAAGTACACGTGTTTCAGTGTTAAATTATTTTCAAAAGCTACTTTTTGTCCTCAATGTGACTCTTTCGAGGAATGAATTGCCTCGGGATATGTAAGTAAATGGAATCTGAACTGAAGAATTCCTTTGTCAATACGTTAATCCTGAAGGTTTAAGGCGCTTATTCCCTTAAATGGAATCTGAACTGAAGAATTCCTTTGTGAATACGTTAATCCTGAAGGTTTAAGGCGCTTATTCTCTCTCCACATATTTGGAACTATAATAAATTTACCATTGATCATCGGGTTAAATATATATCATCATGTATCTACTTTCTTCATGGCCGTATTCCCATCACTTTATATGATGATGATGTCTGATGATTTTTGGTAACCAGTTGTGATGAATGTTGTTTTTTGGCATTAATTTTTATGGCTGGATACCTTTCCTGCAACCAACCGACCAAAGTGGGAAAATCGGACGCATACACACAACCATTCTCTAACCAGAACATTGGATTATCTGTCACTCGAACCCGGGACTTTGGGGTTGAAGTGTTAGCACGCTAGCTAGTTAGCAATAGCAGCACTACTCCACCGCGGTTGGTCATAATTCATCAGATTTATACTGACTTGTAGATATGGGAAAACAGGTGAAGAATTGATGGAAATCGGGGTATGTTTAGATACATTATCTTCGTAATAATATGTGAACAGATATGCGTTTTGTTTTGATTTTCCCCTTTTTCAAAACTGAAGTTGATTTTTATCAGTAAAAGATAAGAGAAGTCAATCTTATCCTTTCAAAAGTTATTATTCCGGGGAATTCCATTCCAGTAGTAAGTTATGTTAAGCTTAATCTTATTCAATCTAAAGGAACATCACTTTGTAACATGAATATTAAATACATATGATATGAGGTAAAAATGAACTTTATACTAATTCCAATTATTACATTGTAATCAGAGTTGCATATTTTCTTCCGTAGGCTTTCTATCTCATTGTGAGACAGAGTTCACAGTGTATATCTACTTTAAAAAACGAGAGGATAAAAATTTCGCGACAGCTTTAATCGCGTATGTGAAAATTTCTGGGAATTTATCAATAATCTGCGAAGCGTTAAACTCAATTGTTAGATATTTTTATGTTTTTAGTATTTTTTTAAATACGGTGCAAAATGTATTATTTCTTTGCATCTTCAGCATTCTGATCTGAATAACAGATGACATTTCGTTTTCTCATTTAGCATGTAAAACTAGAACATTAAACGCATAATGTTTTCTTTCTATTTTCATGTTTCTACACTGAGCATAAGAACACCGAGGATAAGAATCACACAACATTTTTGCACAGTGTTATAATTCCTAAAATAGAATACTATCAAATTTTCAATTTGATAGTATTCCCACGAATTTACATGAGTTAAGGAGTTATCCAGTAGAATTAAATTCTAGGATTTACTCAGTCAATGCCTCCTTTCAAACTATATTTCAGTCACCTTTCTCATTTTATGCGCGTATTGCATCGTTTATTCAGAATACTCTCCTTTTCCATAGTTTCGTGAAACCTTTACTTAGAACTAATTTTTTATCTTTTTATTAATTTATTTTTTCTTAGAATACATTCGTATCTCCACTTATTATCGGTAGTATTTTTAAAACTCCCTCGACAGCTGTGGCAATTTTCTAACATGAGCTCCCACCGGGTATCAAACCCGGGAATGCTTCTACCGAGGGTGAAAACGCCACCCTCTTTGCTATCCGGGAACCACGTCAATCCTCTTCAGCCTTTCATGCACCAAATTCATCCAGTTGTATCTCTTTATTGTGTATATTGGCTATCCCTCCAAATACGACATTTGTCATTCTGCCCTCATCCATCATTTACCCAAGTGCAGACCTATGTGATATATTCCTTTCATCTTAGTTCCCATACCTTATTTCCTCTTATTCAGATTTTTATTGTTTTAAACAGAAATGCGGACAAGTATATTATTCGCGACGAATGAGGTTAGATGTAATGAAGGCACTTTCCGGTCTAACTCTTCCCCAATGTAGCAATTCATACAACCTTCTTTAAATTGTAATACGTGTTTTATTTATACGGTTACCTTAAAAATAGCACCACTTATACAGAAGCAAAAATGGATCGGTCCATAACTTAATAATTGCTTGATTTTTTTCGCGTTTTGCAGTTAACAAGGTTTCCAGTAAAGCTTACATGTCTCTTCTAGAATGTTATCTAACATTACCATTACCACAAGACGATATCATTTTATCACTCTCCCCATTTCCTCTCATCGTCTCCATAAAACATTTTCTCTCCCCTCTTTTCGCATAATATAATCCTCTAATTTGCCCATGCATCATCTTTTATCTTCTCATTCCCGTCCTAACATTCATCTACGCGTTATTCTCTTTACGCTCCATTCTCTCGGGCTCAACAATTTATTCTTTGCTCCCTTCCAATATCCGTCTTATATTACCCTCGCCCACATTTAAGCATCTCTCGCCACCGTAGGATTTCCATAACTCAACCGCCGCAACGTTCCTCACCTATCTTACTACCAGCAGAAGCTCCCGAAAAAAATCCGTTTTTCGCCTTTCCTATAACCTTCTGGTCGTCGCATTCCCGCAATGCTCAGCACGCGGTTTCCGCAGGAATAAAAGATATCTCATTGTTTATCTCCCCGCGAAAAGCACGCCAACCCTTTCCTTTGCTACGCAAGAATAATTCTCTGTCCCATGTTTTTAGTGCCGGATATGATTCTCGCAATAATGTACAATATTACGGGGCCGGAGGAGAGATATCTCTTCGTCTACAGGATGCCCCATTTCTTTCACGTCTTTCCTCGTCCGGTTCCGCATTAAAAATTCACCATTATCCTCCGCGTAATTTTGGACTCTTAAATTTCTCCCCCAGAGGAACTCTATTTCCCCTTTTTTATGGGGGGTCCCCACGTCCATCTTCGTTCGCCGTTCCCTTTTTCTCAGGCTTACTCAGGATGTCATACTTCCCCAGTTTCTTCCGTGGATTTATTCGAATAGGCAGCGGCGTTTCCATAATGTATAACTCCGTTCCCTGCCCTTATTTGACTTTCTGTTAATCCCTCGTCTTCACCAGCCTCCCATTTACTCACACTTTTCCACTTATAGTGAATATCAATTAGGATGGCTCCCTTTATGCGCGTTTCTGCGCTCCAAAGTCCGCAATAACCCCATCTGTTTTTCTTTTCTGGCTTTTCATGTATCGCTGCTAATTCTTAAGTTCTTAATTTAAACCTCAGGATAACGGTATAGAAGGTCATGAAAATCAATTAATATTTTAAGCAATATCAATATACACAAATTTCGATATCTGGCATTAATGCGTTTCGTTTCCCTGAAAATATTTAGAAGTAGTTTTGATTTAATGAGTAAGCATATTTTATAGCAAGTAGCCAACTTTACTTACATTCATTTACATCCCGGTTGGTTATAAACATTCCAAATATTGTCTAGAATCAAAGCGACATTCCTGATTCACACAGTTATTTGTTTTAACTTTTGAACATCAAAGCCACTGTAAACCATCATTTATTAAAAAAAGTTAATTCCAATCTTAGATTGTTAAATTGTATAATAATTTGACCATCACTGTGAAGTAATTTTGATTTGAAAGCGTCACATTTACTTACGCTTTTTGGATTCAGTTAATAATTCTTCAATGTTGAAATATTGATATGAGGAATTTCGTATTATTTCTCGTTTTCTTTCAAAGTTTCTTCAAAATTAATTTGGAAGAATGTTTCAACCCAATGAGAATAGCTGAACCTCATTATTATCGCATAAACATTACTTTTATATTCTCAAAGCAAAAAGTAACAGGAAATTTATTTGTAAATATTTACGTTGCTATAAATAACGTTTGGTTGCTACAGACGCTTAAAGATATTAAATAGAAAACAACGTCATTCCCTCACCCCTTCTTTCTAAAGTTTGTTTATTCATTCTAGGCAACACGGCGGTTTCCGTAGTCAGTGCAGAAAAAAATCAGAATATTTCCATTAAATTTCGAGATAAAAGCAAAATTATTAAAAAAGTGGACACTAAAACGTGTAAACGCGGCAAGAATAAGATTGGCTGTAGATTTAGCCTTCGAATGAACAAAGTTTCATGGAAATCTGTTCAAATTTAGGTATTTTAATTAATGAAGAAAGAAAGCCTTGCACTCTCGAAAATGAAAAATCGCATGTAACCTTACGCATTTTTATACGCAGAACGCATTTTTATCTCCGGGGTTCGACTCCGGGTCTTTCCGGGGATGAAATCATAATACCGGGATATCCAGTAATTAGAAATCCAACGTAGTTTACCGCGGGTCTCTAAATCTAACCGTTTCTGGGATACGGAGGGGGACGGACACTTGGGAAATTATATATAATATGATCGTGAGCTTAAATTTAACTTTTTTTTATTATCATGTAATTACGTATACATACACTATCCGTTTAATTCTCATTTTTCGGGAGTTTTGCCTCTTCTTTGGTTCCTTATAGAAATTGTATAAATTTGTTTTCAGTAAATATTCAAAGGTGTATTTCAATGGAATTATCGCGGTGTAAATTCCTGTAATTACTAAATATTTGTAAGGAACAGTGGTCAGTCTTTACCTTTTCCCTACAATGTGAACAAAGATATGATTTATTTAACTTTCAATAATTGCTAACCATGTTAGCTACGTATTAATTTCATTCATCGTAGGGTTTCTTAATTTTAACCTCAGATTGAATGGTATTGAATATCACTTTTCAAGAAATGTCTACTTCCTCTCGTACATTAATTAAAGAAAGAAGATTTCTTATACCATTTAGACTAGCTCAACGGTAAACATTTATAAGAGAAACAAAGATTATAATCCTAGTTTTTAGGTATCTCTATAAATTAATTATTTGTATGTATAAGATACTAATAATTATTAGTTAATTATAAAAGGTATTAGGGTGCTTTTTACATAAGATTCAATCGTAATGAGAGTAACGTATTTATCAATTATACCGTGACCCATGGTCAATTATGCAGCTATAATACGATATTGATCATCCTACCTGGTGCTTTTAATAAAATATATAATATAGAAGATCTTAAAATAATTACTACCCCACAGTTGTGAATTCATTGGAAGATTGTCCATAAAACAGATAACCTCTAATTAAGTCTATCATTGTATCATATTATTTATATCTCTCGTACCCTTAGGGTTACTTTAGAGACCTTCATTTGCAAACTAATTTCATTTAAATAAATCAATGTTAATGAACGATCGCCCCCAAATATAAAACATCTAATGTTTACATAAAAGCTTATTTTTACCAGGAAAAGATATACACAATTTTTCACGTTTGTTTACTTCAATATTTGTTTAATAAATTTCCGTTAAATTTATTTATGCGCACACCTCCTATTTTACCCTTTAACTGTGCTAATGGTTTTTGCCCGCGTCCCAGAGAAAATCCCAGTATTGAATGCAAATTATAGCCATGTCGCAATAACTGATTGTGCGCTCCTAATTGGAATTAAAATCAATTTAATCAAGTCGTCCCAGTCGTATGAGCTAATTATTTAGATTCAAATCGCACGGTCTTTTTCATGCGCATAGCTGCATGCTCGCAAATTCGTTAAAAGGTAAATTTACATTTTAAATCACAGCTGAGCATGCAGTTTTTCGTATACATGGGTCGTGACTTTATAAATTTATTTAACCATAAATTACGAATCATTTTCTCAAAACAATGAGTTCCACGATAGAAAAGAGACAATTGATTTCAAATCTGGACATTCTACTGTTAATCAATATTCATACATTAACATTGAAAACAAAAAAATATGTAATTAATTAAATTTCATTTAAATTAAGTCTTTATTTAACATTACAAAATTATATACCTTTAGAAGGGATTGCTGTTAATAGTCTCGTAACTTTCAGATATCAAATTATATCTTCTCGATGGATGAATATTTGTTTAATTTTTAATCCTTATGTGTTTTCGAAGTAAATTGTGATAGTTTTATAGTTTTTGTTTAGAGCAGAAAAAAAGGCCACTATCTAATTGATACGACATTTTTTGTCAAAATGAAATCAATGCTAAATTTATTCATTTCATGTTATTCGCACTTTGGATTGTTTGACCTTTTGAAGTGTCTGGCTAGAATAATATAGCCTAATTCCTTTTTCTATACATCAATTTCTTTCTTTTTGCAAAAGATGTTCTCTTAAATTGTTAAACACTTTTATATTGCTGGATAATATTATTAGTACCATTAAAGCTAGAGGCAAATTCTCATGAACGATACTAAATCCGATTACTTCCCTATTAGCCCACAATAAATCTAAATCAATACAATTATGCTTTCTTAGTATAGTGATAATCATATCGTACATAACAGGAGAGAAATTTATTCTTTCGTGTGTACACGAATTAGAAAATTAGTGTCATCTTACATAAATTAGTAATAATGGAATATATCTACAAAAGTAGGAACATTGGATGTATCCCAATTTTTAATTAATTTTCAATTAATAGATGAAAAATTACATTTATTGGTGCATAAGAGATTAAATTACAAGTTTCACTAATTTTTGCAGAAACGTTTATGTACGTACCTTCAGTTAATGGGAAAAGGGAACTAATGCATTTTTAATTAGCTTATAAATTGTGAATCTATATTCATAACATCGGTAATTTTCAAACAAACTCCGTTTACCACTGAACCTCGTTATTTGAAAACATCCTCTTTTAGGAAATTGTATTTTGTAGCTTAAATAAATAGGTTCGACATTCAAATTTATTTTATCCCTTCTGACATCCATTAAAACATCGTAATTCACATTAATTTTATCTCTGCTTGCTTTATACGATCAACGATAATTCACTAGTAAATTTTGGTTTTGCTAATTCGGCATTATTAATTTGCAACGTTTTCAGTTGTACAAGTTTTACCATTTTTCTTTAATTCTGAAGTGAACCCTAAAAATGTTTACAGCCAATTTCATCACTAAGCGAATTTACAAGGATGTCTTATCGTCAACCATACCGAATCGAACGATTCGTAATTCATACGTCAATGAATTAGAAGTACAGAGGAGAGCTACGTTGAAAAGAAGCTCCAAAATTTGGGATAAGTACGGATAATATGACGGGAAGTTCTGCAGCATTAAATTTAATTTTTTTCAGTATGTGGAAAATCTCAAGCCGACACACCCAGAGCCGCGCCGTCCTATGGGTGCATGGCACCCGGGCGGCGGCATCTTAGGAACGGCAACAGGAACGTAGCCAACCATTATTATTGCTACTACAACATTATTTCTTGTTTTCTGTGTGATAGACGCGACTTATCAAGGGAATATTATGATGTATTGAATTAAGTTTGGCGAACATTTACAGGAAAGAATTAGGGTGGACTCAAAACGGGAAGGGAATATTTGTTCAGTGGGTTAAAAATAAGTTATTCATGTTGCAATACAATTTTTATTAGAACCTTTCATATTTACTTGCGAAAAATAGGTTTCATATAAATCATATCATTTTAAGTTTAGTGCATTGCGAAGATAATGTTACTCAAAAGTAATGTGAACTATTAACAATTTACTATTCAGTATGCTGATTATTTAGTCTGTCAGCATACGGAATGTGTATTATTAATTATTGTATTATAATTATGTTTGGTAAGCTAGGGAACCAAGTCGTAAAACACTAGATTTGCAGTCATTCAAATTAATTTTTACCTGAAAATCAGGAAATGTATGGATTTGGAATTACATTTTAAGGGACGGAAAATTATGTTTGCCCCCGAGCAGAAGATAGGCTGTGCGCGGCTCTGATTGTACCTTTGCACACATTTTATACGCCGAGGAAGCACAATTTTCCGCAAGAATAAGTTAACCTATAAGAGTATCTTTCTCACTATAGTTGCTTTCGAAACTAGCAAAAACCCCAATCACTACGAAAGGTAATAACTCATTTTCTATCCTTAAGAATATTTGTTGGTATCGTAATACACCTCATATCATAGAAATCGAATTCAGTACTCCGTCAAAGAGAGATTTCACAAGAATAAACGGAGCAGCCAGGAGTCAAAATATTTCAGGATTCGACGAATGAACTAAAAATTTTGGCGAAGAAGGAAAGGAGACACTTGTGTTTTCATACCGTCCCTCCACCAAAAGACTCTTTTTCACCTTTCGAAAAATATTTCGAACGAGGCAGTTTCTCCCGTTTACACTGTTTTATTCCGCGTGAGCGGGGAGATTAAAATCGCTGATGCCGCGGGCAGCTTTTAGTAAAATTATTCTCCTTCGCGAGATGTAAACGAAGAGGTAATGAAAGAATGCTGACCTGAAGTGAGAGGCAACTTGTCAATGGAATGGAAGAGGTTTCTTGTAATCCCGGGTTGGGGGGGAGCAAAGAGGGCCAAGACGATGGAGAGTGGCATGCAATTAGACGGACAGTTAATTTACGTCCCTCTTTCACCGGGCCTTCTTCCCTTATTTCGGTATAATGGCTCCTTTCTCCGCTCCTTTTCCCAACCCATCTTCTGCCTTTCTTACAGAGAAAAAGATGGAAAATTCACGCCTTAACGTCCCCTCTTCCGTTCGACCCTAATTTATCTCTCTTTAGAACTTCTTCCTTTCGTCTTAACCTCTCGCTCTTCATTGTACCTTGTTTTTATCAACGATTGCCCCTCGATTCAAATTCTCAGTTATTGAATTCCCAGGGACGCGATGACTGGAAGATTCCCATTCGTTTTCAGGGAAAACTTTCGCATTATTACCGATCAAGTTTTTAGTATCTCAAACGAATTCAAACTTACGAGATAATACTCGTAATGCATCTAGTATTAATCTGTGTATTAATCTGTGTATTAATCTAGTAAACCAGGGTCCCTTGAGTGTTGTGTAAGGATTTTAGTGATATTTTTTATGGAATGGGGGGAAGGTTGAAATTGGATGGTCAGATATCAGGATGAGAAGTTTTGGAAAGTTTTAAAGTAAGATTTTCAGAATAACATATTACCTTCACCATTAATACATTAATAATTAATACCATTAATAATTATCAGATAGTACATTTAACCACAGTTGGCTCCTTATACGATACTCAGTAGTATAGATAAGTTCGAGTTTGTAAGTTTACTTGGTAATCACATCCAACAGGCATTTATGCGAGCAAGAAAGGCACCTGCTGTAAAAAAATTCATTCGTTAAGAAATTTTAAATGAGATAATTGGATGTACACCATCATAAGTACGATGGAATGGATTTTCCTAATATTCTCATTTTAAATATCACAAGTAAGCGTTAATGTACTTTTTAACTACAGAGTTATTTTATTTGCTCAAATGCTTCTACACAATGGAAGTATTCATGCATGCTCATTCCAATTTCAAGGAGTTTTATCTACGTACATTATTACATGTAGGAATTCGTGCATTTTAAGAATTAACGCAAAGAACTTAAATTTCAATTAAACCAAATCTTATTTTAAAATGAGTAAGAAAAATCCATAATTTTAAGATTATACTTTTCAAGACTGGCTACTTCAAATCAGAGACTATTTTCACGTATGCACGGCACTTTTCCTTTAATACAGTTTTGTAAAAATCGGGTTAAATAGAGGTTCCTAGAAAGTCCCGTACCAAAAGGAGCATTTGGAAATCTGTTATCTTAGTCTAAACATTCTCCAGCGAGATCTATGTATTTTGAATGTATTTAAATCAGAATATTAAAAGGTAGCAATCTTCACTAGGCATATAATTTCTCTTACATGTTTGATGACCTCTGTAAAATTTTGCTTAAGTCATTTCCTAGACATATTATCCTTACAGGAAGATGGAAGTTACGGAAGTTTTGTTCGACAGTTTCCTTTATACAACTTGTTTATCCTTAGAGGCTAAGCGAATTTAAGTGCGGAAACTGCGAGCTAGGAATTTCTGGTAGCTCTTCATGAATAGCAATTCACTCGTTTTCCATGCATTTACAAGACCTCTTTGTGTTTCCGTAATAATGAAGGCCCTCTTACGCTGTTCACGGTTTTCCGATGAGTTTTTGCCGCTTGCATGAGGCTGAGTATTCATTGTGCATCCGGTAGTTGACTAGTATATAGCATCATTGCATAAATTTATTTACATTCGAGGAGTTGGAAATGTTAATCTCCCGCGGGCCGGAGGGGTCTTGCGTTCAAACGAGTTCGGTAAGTGTTGAAGTAGCAACATTTAAGGAATGAATTGATTGTACGCAGCCATATAACTTGCTAATTATTCTGCTCTTGTATAGAAAACGTTTGAGAGGTTGTGCCCTGTTTTTTGCAATCAAGCAGTAATAGTCCTTTCAAAGCAAACCACGCTCATTGCTATCCACAAAAAAAGTTTCTTCCTAATTTTCGACATCAATTAATTAATCAACGGCGCCCTATAGAAGAAAAGCTTTGTGGAAATTCTTTCTTTTCAGGTCACAGATGTGCAAACTATTTCCAGCTGAAAATGTGGACCCTTGCCATTAAATAATTTAGTTTCTTATCGCATATGATAGTTCTGCTACCATATCTCGATGAATGAAATATTTATCGTTTCTCTTCTTGTACGGGATCGAAAAAATGTATCTTTTATATACTTTTGTCTGTCTTTTTCATGGCTGTGATGATACGAAAGTTACTGAGGTATGAGTTATGCAGAATAATGGCATTAATTAAGGTTTTTCCTTATGCAAAGTTACGAAATGTGTTACTCGTAGAGTCATTGTGCTTCACTAACGTGGGCTTGTTCTGCTTATAGCATTGTGGCTCAGTGAGGAGAGCAAGGGCAAACTACCTCACTCCTCATCTTGCCTAGTAAGCCTCATTTCCTTCTCCTAGCTCTTCGTAACTGATGGTATAGGGGGTGAGACCCCAACCGGCCCTCGGGCAGAGTACTTTACAGCCATAGCAAATTATATTTTTAGATCCTAATAAAACTTCTGCGGCCTCTAAGCCACTACGTCTCACGCTGAGTGGACCGTAAGAGAAAGAGAAATATAAAAATCTTGGAGATCACGACTCGGTATCTAATAAAGGGAGAACTTTGCCCCCGATTCATTTTGTAGCTCTGGATATTGAGGGAATTCATAGTGATAAAGTGCGTTTAGGTAGGTGGGTCTCGAATCTAAAGAGACTTGGGTTAGGTATCGGTGGGGAAAAGGGTTCTAATCCTCCAGGCGTCGGCGGATATCTCAATCATTTATTGTTCTTGCTTCAAACCCCGATTTTACTGAGAGGAATGTTGTACGTAGATATAGCTCCTTTAAAATCGCAAGTATCCCCCCTCTGCCGTTTATCTCGGGTGAAACGTAGGCATGCGGGGAAAAAACCTGGAAGTTAATTCGCGAAGATAGCAGGTATTAATTCTCTAAAAAATGAGGTCAGTTCATACTTGAAGTTTTGTTTTCTTTCGCAACGCAACGCCACCGTGAAGGTAATGGGACCCCAGTGCCTCCAAGGTTCAGTGCGGAGGGGAATGTTTTAGTTATCTTTCTAATTACGGCGATGTGGAGCAATGGAAGGGTTAGGTTATAAAAACGCACGGGTAAGCTATTTCTCATCCATATTACTCCATTGCGACTCCAACTTTACGGAGGGGATTCAACACATGAAACGGTGCGTAGAATTTTTTTATCCTGGGGGAGATTTTAGTGATAAATTATTCCTTGACTCAATATTTGATGACTAAATCAAACTTTCCTGTGCCAGACTTTTATCTATATTACCATGCGATCTTCATTAGAGTAATTTTGATATTCGTACAAAATTTCGAGTTTCTCTGACCGATAAAAATTAGTCTAATAGTGGATAGAAATGTTCACTGCTTGCAACTCAACGCAACTTTGTAAACATTTTGGTTTTGTTTCATCCTTATCTTGAACATTTTCATTTTCTGGTCTACGTATCATCTTTTCAAAGAGATTTATGGTAAAGTACAATTAGATTAATTTAGATGAAATGGTACGGAAACCTTTTGTTTATCTAGCGTACAGATATAACTAATGAGTCAAGCTTAACTTTGAGGTAGAGAAAGACACAAAACTCCATTATTTATGACAGCTTTATTTAACCGATAATATTTAGTGGCTAAGTAATGCTGTAATTATTGTGTCATGAACCGTACAGATATAAATTTATTCCGAGAAATATTTGGTTCTCCTATAGACAAAATATAATACTACGTTATAATTATGGGATTTTACGCTTAAAAATGATCGGTGACGTAATGAGTAAACAACCTAAAAATCTAGTAAAACATTTCATGGGTGTACGCATAGCATTTAGCCGTCTTTCTTCGAGCACTTTGTTCCCCTTTTACGAATTCAACTCATCTTGCCTCCGAACCATTTTAGGTGATACTTATTCATTGCTTGGTTGGAAAATATAACTTTTATATATTATAAATAAAATATTTCTACTGTGGCGCTTCGACTTTCGAACTTAGTTCGTTCTAATTGGAAGTTCGTGAGTCGAAAAGTTCACATTTTGAACCCAAATTTCCGTGAAATCTCTCTCTCTCTCTCTGCATCTGATTCGAGGCAACACTACATCGTTCTACTTTTATTCAAATGCCTACCATAAATTGTGATACTTTTATTATGCTGGAATAACAGCCCGGAGAAGGCCCCTTCAAGAGATCTATTTAAAGTGATATTACTCTTGTTTTCATGATGCTACTTCAATTTAATATCTCACTTACGACGTTTTAATCCCGCATAGAGAATTAATACGCGTAAAATAAAAATAATAAACCATCAGATTTTTCAATATCTTTAAGCGATGTGAACCATTTTGGAACTTAAGAGAGGACGAAGGAAGACAGCTTTGATTTAAGTTAATGAATTTCATATCAAAGGGTTTCTTTCCTGAAGGAGTTTACGAAAGAATTGCAAAGCCAGGTAACGAAGATAATGGGATAACTCACCTGTAGAATTGAGGTCTAAGGGATATTATTAGTCCTTCCCTAGGGCAAAGCTGGAGAACACAAGAGAGACAGCTTAGCTTCCCTCTAGGGACTCTCTCGAACATCATAACCGGCCGAAAGATACGTTGCACGTCCCACGTAAATAGTGGCGAATCTTAAAGGTTCCCAAACTCGTTAACATTGGATTGTATTTGTGCTGCCAATCCTTTTCCCTCGATAATCTCAGGATAATCTGAATAGATACACCTACGCATGGTATTGTTTTTGCTATCCTTTGCCTTATTTCCCCAAAGGTCGTGTCGGATAATCCAATTACCTCTGCTTATACCAGGATAAGTTGTTAATAGCAAACGGATAAAGTACGGCTTCGGCCCAAAATTGAGCCAACTCTCACTCTCATTAAAGGCTCGCGTTTATTACTGGTGTAATCAAGAAGGGATTGAACTTTTTTGATCCCATGTAATTGTACGATAAATTCAGTGCTTATATGTTCAGGCTCATTCCTTTGAGATAAATTTGAGATGCGTTGGCTTTATCAATTCCGTATGTCGATCGATCCTTATGAGTTTGTCGATTTGCATATCTTCTATTCATGAATTATTTTCTTGATTATTGGTAAATACTTTGCACTTGATATTTTTGACATACGATACGTAGTCTATTACGTTACTTTGTGACCCAATGTCAGTTCTTGCCATCAAAAGTGAATTTATTATCCTGAATTTTGGTGAAAAACCTGAAATCTCATTGAGTAAGCAATTTAAACGGGAAGCTAGCTTATGACACGGGGCCCCAATCCCGGAGACAACAGGTCTTATAGGAATGTTTACTTTATGAATTTTAGGTAAACCGTACAATTTCGGCGGGGTAGGATTCATTTGGCACAAGCGGTAAACTTCCGAATTTGAAAACACTGTGGAATTACGGAGTTGATTTTTCACTTCTCTTTGGTAATTGGCGGTGGGGTCACTTTTGATGGTAAGTAGATTCGCACTATTGATGAATTCCATGCACTTATGGGTGTAATCACATTTGTCCAGAATCACTAAACAATTACCTTTGTCCGCTTTTTGTAGAATTAAATTTTCTTTCACAATGGTTTTGCGAATGTGGGAAAGCACACGAGTAACGTCACTGGAGCCCTTATTTTTATTGTCACTGTGAGAGTAGTGGTTAGTTATAGAACTCTTTAAAGATAAGGCAACGGTGTGTTTTAACCCTGCATCTTCCTTGCCCAACGCTACTTCGCAATCCACAGCTAAATTTTCAAAGTCACTATGGGTTAGGGGAAAGTTTGGAGCATATTTCAGTCCTTTCTTAAGTAAGGAAGTCTCTTAAGTAAGTCTTTCTTAAGTAAGGAAGACTTAGTTTTTATTCAAAAATGTAAATTGGATTTCGCCATTAAAATTTTGAGTGTTTATTTCTGATAAATGATTCCCACCAACAAATTCGACAGCCAGTATAAGGGCCATAAAAATTCGAGGGAGAAACTCAGAGAAAAAAAGGTAAAGGAATGGTAGAGAGGCAAGGGAAATCGGAAGGCGTGGATCGAAGGGTGAGGGTGAAAGAATTCACTAGGATATAAAAATAACTTCGGTTGATACTTCTCCGGGGATATCTTCTCTGGAAGCCCTTTGTGAAACGGATGGGACTGCTCCATCTCTTCCATTTCTTACTAGATGGCGCAAGTGGGATCCTGAAGCTCAGAAGCTTCAACATCCTCCGAAATTCCAACCATTCGTGAACTTCGTCTTCGTTTGTTTACAGAGACTTTCCGGCGAACCGTAATTAATTAATTCCCATTTTAAAACACTTAAAATGCATTTAAGATGCGATATTTCCCCGAAATTTTGCTATTCTGCACTGCCTAACATTATAGGTGTGTATAAGTAATGAATATCAGATACTTAAATTCGTGTGTGTGTCTTGGGGAGTCACTCGGGATTGAGGAGTCCCGGGGACTCCTACAAAAGGCCTGTTGTCTCCATCGACAAGGCGCTCCGGCCCACCTCGAAACGTCGCAGAATGAGTTAGCATTCTGCGATATGGGCCACATCAAGTAAAGAGAATAAGGATAAAGAGAAGAGACTTAGAATCCAAGGTGGATGGCAAGTCACTAAGGCCCCCCCACATCAAAGATATGGGGCCAACCAGAAGAAGCAGATGTCGGCGATTTTCGTTACCTTTAAATAAAACAAAATCTTTTCTTTTGTTTTNCTAATGGTTTTTCCCCAAAGATCATCGACCAAATGATAAAGAAGAAGAAACGAAGAATGGGCTGCAGCAGAATCTACCAGACAAAAGAAAAGGATATGACCCCGAGATGGTGCCCTCTCAGATACTTGGGAAGGGTAAGTACTGCAGTGGCGCGGCGCTTCCCCGACCGCCTGAGGACAGCGTTTAGGCCTTCCCGGAAACTAGAAGAACTCCTGAGGAATGGGAAGGACCCTGTGAATCCCGAAGATAGAAGCGGAATCTATCGTCTTAGCTGCGACAAAAGCGACTGCCCAGGGGTCTACGTGGGCCAATCCGGGAGATCATTTGCGATCATGAAGAAAGAACACGCCAGCGCGGTTCGTCTGAACAACACGGGGGCTTCTCAAATGGCGAGGCATTTGCTGGAGGAGGATCATGGGAGTTCCTTTAGTATGGAATTTCTCCACTTCGCTGATAAAGGACGAGCCATGAATTGTTACGAACAGTTGGAAATTCTTAAAACTTTGGAAAAACCTTCCTTACAGATTATCAATGAGAATCTTTACCCCTTCACCTCTCCCATACTCTCGTCCACCGCAAAAACTTTATTTCAATTCGTTGACCATCCTTAACTTCCCCCTCCCCAACTTCCCCTTCACCCCCTCTCCCCTTCCTTCTGCTATATATACAAATGTTTCTTGTGTTTTTGTACCTGAAGATGCGCTGAAACCTAGGTCGTCAACTATTAAATCTTGTGGTACCGTGTACAAGTCTGTTTTTATTTCTTCTTTCATCATACGATATGTAGTCTGTTACGTTACTTTGTGATCCAATGTCAGTTCTTTCGAAGCAGACAATGGGTATATGTATTAATGTAATAACTAATTTGCTTATAGTTACATACGTGCAGTAAATGTATGCGAATAAATTACATGGAAAAGGCTATAACCCATATGATTAATCACATTATATTGGTCTTCTAAGACATTTGGTTGTTGCCGTATTCCTCATATGTATGATTTCCCGCGTACATTTTTATGTAAAGTTAAAGCTTTTGATGATAATATTTTTTGCACTTGAAATTAATTGAGTAACAATTTACCTATATCACAATAAACTTTACTTTGAATATATTTTCAAATACAGCATTCTTTTCTTGTTATTCAGCAACTCATTTATTTGATCTTGATTCCGCTATTCGAGAACATATTGCATTTTTGAAAGTTTAATTACACCAAGTTTTGGAATCGATAGCTGATTGAAATGAATTGAGGAAAAATATTTTCAGTGGGAATAGTAGGTTCTCTGCGTTTAGAGAGATAACATCTGTCCGCGAAAAGCTTGGCCAAAATATCCGGGGCATAATTCCTCGAATTGCAGATGTTTAACGACCCAAAGAAGGCAAAGGGGATAAATCATGTACACGCAAAAACTCCGAATCCTCTGCCGTGTTTCCCTCTCTTTAGCCCCCACGAGTTACGGGGAAAATTACGCCAACAAATTAGACCCAATTCAATAGCTGAAGCCACACTCACCTATAATCTTACACCGAAATTGAATTTGGGTCTTTTGGCTGCTGAGAGAGAGATAAAGAAAAGGCAGGAAGAGATAGAAACGAGCTTGGGAGGGTATAAGTGGCGAAGTGGAATTGGGCAGAAGGACCCTTTTCGAGTGTGGTGGAGGAATGCAAGCGGGGAATTCGAGAAAGGAAATAATCGGCGGGGAAAAGATTAAAGGTGGGGGATCGCAATAGCAAAACGGCGCGGCGTAATGCGAAACATAAATAGGAGCGGGTAACTGAATCCCGGGGATTCCTGCTTCGTTAAGCACCTCTCTGTAGGACGGAGGTTGTCAGTTGCCCAAACGGAGCAAAGGGAGATAGATAAAGTGTACCGGGTTCGTGCTCTATCTGTCTCCCTGAGCACAGGTCGTTTTTAAGTGCGCTTCTGAACAGGAGGGCGATCGCTTGAGTGAGCGAAACGAACGATTGCGATTCGAATGTCACGCATGATTGGAAAGCATTTGACCTTTATGTCCTTCATTTCCTCACAGTATGAATGGACAATGTGGAAATTCCTCCCTGTATTTTTTTTCGAACATTCTTTCTGCACCTCTTGAGCCTGCACGGCGAAGCGGAAGAATTTGAAAAATTTAGGTAACAAGCATGCGAGAGAGGGAGGCCCCTTCAACTATTCTAACTAATTTCCGAGAAATAGTGTTTCATCATCTGCTATTTCTTACTGAATGGAGTCGAATACTTATGTTTCAAATTTCTACTTCCGGCTCACTTACAGAGTCTCACATTTTCTCTATCGACTGATTATCAAAACGCTATACACTTAAAATATACTTTAAAAGCGTTATTCCAAACAGCTCTTCCAGGAACAACGATGTATTGACACTTTAATCTAATCCATGCTCTCTTATTCATATTCTCCGTATCACTTTCTTCTTTCCTTTTTTTATTTATCATTTCTTTTCCCTTTAAATTTTGTTACGTTTTTCTTGTTAGCCTTCCTGTACATAAAAACATATCTTATGACTTATAATACATAATATATAATAACTTCAGGTATTCATATGATTTGACGACCTTCTTTGCAACTTTGTAATTTTAAGTTTAATTTTAATGCTATGTCTGTACTTCGCTGATTTCTTGATACCTATTGTAATTTATGACTATTCTCTACGTTTTCAACTATCTCTCTTTCTTTTTGTGAAGAAATATTTTCTGTGTTCAAAATTTATTTTTAATTCCTCAACATATATTATAGCTTACTATTGTTTTCTCTCTCTATGTAAATATATTTCCCATTTTTTTGTAATACTTTGTAACAAGGGTTAAAGGGAAGATGGGACTTGTGTGTGTGTATGTATTATTTTCTCTCTGTGGAATTCAAAGTTTTTTTCATTTCAAGCAAATATTATGTAAAACTTATCAGTAAAGTAGGGGAATTACAAATAAATTAACTGAGTATTCTATCTTTCTGTAAGATATACAGCCCGGAGACCGGTTTGAACCTAATCCCCTTCACTATCATCAACGAAAGGCTCTTGAGAGAGAATGAGACGCACTAGGCAAGATGAGGAATGAGGTCGATTACTCTTGCTTTTCTCTCTGTATTAGAATGATATGGCGGAAGGACTCCATATAGGTGTATAATGGCTCTATAAACAATGCTTTTCGTAGCATTCTGAGAGAGTGAGCAAAATGAATGACACTATTCAGTATTTTTCAAGCTAAGGTAATTTTCATAGTATCACCTCAATGAGCAGGACTAAAAATATGTTTTTTTATAAGAAAATGATGATGAATAATGATAAAGATACGTTTTTCTTCATCCGGGACAGGTACAGAGGAAAACTATTGTAGTCATCAAGGTATGGTACTAAGAACTTTTGATTCTGTAGACAGAAATAATATAATGAAGAGGGTGATATTGGATTTAGGACTGGTTTTCAACGATTAAATTATTTATACAGCCAGAAAATTAGCTCCTACAATGACTTGGATGAAAATACGACTCACAAAATTTTAATGTTTCCACACTTCGTGATAAATATCTTTTGGTACATTCAGGTTCCTGTGTTCACGATCATCTTATGAGCAACGGAAATAAAGGAGATTAAATTATTGCACGTAGAGATATCACTCGCAGGGGTTTCATTCCAAGTAGTAGCGCTGGGTACCTTTGCATTTGCGAAGTCAACTGTTATCCAGGCCATCGAATTTTGGGTCTGAGATATCGCAGCGACTCTTTTTCCCGGAATGTATCCAGCACAAGACGGTTCTCCAACATTGCCTGATGATTGAGATTTTGATTGAAACTCAAAAAAGTAGTAGAAAATGTACGGTTTTTACTTGTTCGTTCTACTTTGAAGTTTATTCTTTCCTTCCAAATTTGTTTCATTCAGTTTATTTATGCTCAAATTTGATGTTTTATTGTGATTTATACTACGGATTCTAATGTTTTATTTATCTTTTCCTGTGTTGTGTAATGTATTATAAACATATAGATAATGATAAGCGTATTTATTGTATGACGCTGTCACCTTATACAAAGTCAAGCCAGCATTTATATTGTAATAGCAATAATTATTAATTCACTCGAATTTAATTCGTGAGAAATATTTTATCTGAAGGGCTGGAAATTTATGCTTACGTCCTTACTTGTTTGTTGATTACATATCATAACATTAATAATATTAATTTACAGTTATGGAATTAATCATACATATACCATTATGTTTCATTGAGTTACTTTATTGGCAAAACAGCAATAAAATTCAGTCGGAAGACTTACACAATCTTAGTCCCTTTCCGGAGAATAGATCAAGGTACAAAACAAACAGTTGCTCAGGCGCCAAATAGCCTCTTCATTATATGCATAATAATATGCATGCGAAGAATCATGCATCGTATCTACATTCTCTTATTGAAAAATTTAATTTTCTATTATACATAGTGTGTGTTGTAGTGATATGCATTATTTAAGATCGTTCATTGTTCATTTCAAAGGGTATGCTATGTGCATTTGTATCGATGGATAGACTGTAGCAAACGTACTTCGGATTACTAGCAACTTCGAATTAAATTAATAAATAACGCTCCCGATCTTTTCATCGAGTTAGAGAATGCTGGACGATCGTATTCTACCAACACTCTCCCTCCAAAAACTGCATCCCACCAAATTTGAATAAATGATAGGGGAAATAACATGTTTAACAGCTGGATTCTCACAACTCTTTCCCCTACCATTAAATTTTCCACGCCTTTGAACCGCCCTCCGTGCGAATCTTTCCAGGTAAAACAAGCTAACCGTCCATCCCTAACGCGTGTTTTTGGGGCGGGCGAAAGAATGATGGCCCTCCGGTGCGGTTTCGGTCGCAAAGTTCGGTATTTGCAGCGTTAACTATTCCGACAGCGTTGGTGGGGGGCTTGTATAATTGAGGATGAGTGGTGTTATCGGGGGGGGGGGGGGGGCAAGAATGAAGGGGAGAACACGGTATTGGAATGACAGGGGAGCACGACAATAATGGGTTTTGGGGGGACGGTACAGATCCCTGGGCTCCCGACCGACGGCTCCGGCCTCTTGGGAATGAGGCTGGGGTGGCCTAGATAATTGGCCCAAGGGAGAAGGGTTATCTCTTTAACACCATAGAGATAGGTGTAAGGGAGAGGTGTAAAATTCGAAGAATGGCCAATTGAACAAGGGACAAGAACGAGAACTAAAGGGGTAACCTGTAGTGAAAAGGATAAAGGTTGATAAGTTTCATAGTAAAACACTAACTTCATTTTTTTGTATTTTATCAGCAATAAAATTTGTGGAAATGATATACAACACTCTTAAGCTTGACGACTTAAAATACGGTGATAGAAAGCTAGGAGAGATAGTCCTATTAAAGGGAAGTATTAAAATAAAAAATTAATTCTTCAGTTTTTTGCTAATGTTATCATAACTAATATTTGCGGAACTTATCTGTCTTCCTCCGGTAAGCTTTATTGTGTATCATTTTGGGCACGTGAAGATATTCAAGAATTATTTGTATTAAAGGGAATATCTAATAACTGTAAGTTTTATAACTCATAAGATATGATATATTTTTACTTCAATTTAGTACATTGAAAACAAAATGAGTATAAGTTCCACCAATTATTGCCAAAATTAATTACTTACTTAAAATTATTAATTACCAGGAGGAAACCATATAAGAAAAGACTTACGAAAATGCGTGTACACTTAAGTAATGTCTAAACAGGCTTTATAAGTACATGAACGCCAAGCATGTATGAGAAAGAAAGACTGTTTACTTATAAGTTCTATTGGTATAGAATCTACAGATTGATCATCTGCTTTCGCTGAATTCGGTATCTTCTTCGTGTTTTTCATTCATTGTTACTTTCTCTATCTCTCAGAACTTTTCTCCTTATTCTAAATTGTTCTATATGTTTATAATTTCCCTTCTCACTTCACGCTTACCTTAATCATACCCTTTCACCATCAGAAAACAGTACTTCAGTATTCACCAATATTGAATTAGTAAGGGTCAGAAATCACCAATCTAGTTTCTTTTCCTCAAATTATTTCAATTTCATCGACCTCATATACTCATCAGTTTATTACACCTAAGTCTCTAAAGTTTAATTATATATAATAAATCCAAGGTGCAACCTAAATCTTAATTACATTTTTCAAATAAATGTCATAACTACTACGATAAACAATAAAGTTAACAAGGAAAAACGTTTTCGAATAATTTATGAATATGAAACTTTAGTTTTAGTGAATAATTCCTGAGATCTATATACCTTGGTTACGCTATAGATTTTGTTTATTTTTCGACATTTCACAGTAACAGTATTAAAATGCTCACTCATTTCGAAAGTTTTTCCTTTTCTCCCTAATTTAAATCTAGAGGGAAACTCAGTGGCTCAGTGTTCCACCATTTTAGAATTTATTAGTAAATTCTCTCTGAAGAAGGAAAAATTGGTGTTATTTCTATTCGTGTACTTTCCTATTGAGACATACAAGTACCTTATTCACGTTAATTATGACTTTAGGAAGTTACTTAAAGTTAAAGCACGAAATGTATGATAATTATCGCCAGATTTTATTGGATATCATTGAACGCTTCTCACAAGCGGTGATATCAGGAAAAGGAATCAAAATATTTCACGCGATTTACATCCTCCTTTAATTGTTTACACTACACATTTTTTGCCACGAACTGAGCCCGTTTCATTCCTCATTGTTGCGCAGTGTCAATTAATCATGATTTGATCGCATGCTTGAACTTTTCCTCGAACGGCGTTCTGTGTACCCGAGGGCGTAGGAGACAAAAGACGAGGAAGTGAGGTAAGGACAGGGAAACTCGGAGAAAAAGTATTTTGGCAAAAATGTATTGACACGTATCAGAGAGGAACCCGAATATGGAGTGGAACTTGATACACATGACGGAATTCCCAATATAATCCTTTGTTCCTCAGAATTCAGAAAATCACTTTTCACGCAGAGGAACCATATGGTTGAAAAGGAACTTGATTGACACGATGGATATGTTTAAAAAGTGAGCTTTCAAAGCTTGTAAATTTGTATACCATTACCATTAGTCGAATTTTGCAGGTGCTTTTATTTATTTTTCGACAACAAATATCATAAATTTCGTGAGCGATTAGCGAATATATCTCGATGGCCAAATGGTTTAAAAATTACGAATTGGTAAAAGAAACTTTTAAAATAGCCAAAGTGAGAAAGTTGTGGCAGAAAGAGTGGAGTCTATTTAAACTTAAATAAACTAGTTCTCAATAACTATCGGTATAGAACGTAGCGCTCGACATTGTTTATTTATAATCAAAAGAAACTACAAGCGCTTTGCTACATCGAACTAGTTTATCAGAGCACATTTAGATTGCTTTATCCAAACCACTGGAAGCAAATAATTACAATCGCATGCAGATAATAAAAAGCGAGGCAATCAGGAAATTCCGAGCTTTATTTCACTAAGCGGAAAACAAAATTGATGATTTTTGGGCGGACTCTGATTACGAATTCAAAGCCCAGTAAGGGAATTTACATAAAAGCTCCATTAATTAAGATATCGATTCTTTCCTCCTTATACCAATATTGGTATCAGAGTCATTCTCTTTCGGTTTAAATGATGGGAAACTATTTCTGTCGTAATATTTTGGAGTTTTTGAGCTGGTAATTTGTATTGAAACACAAGAAAAACCTGTATATATCTAAAAAGTCGTGCCTCTATTCTTCCCTCAAGTTATACCTCATTTTTTTTCATTTTTTTCCGCGAGAGGAAATTATACACGTTTTAATCTTGGCGACTGTAATAATTCTATTGACTCTTTCAATTTAAAAGCTTTATATAACGAAGTAGAACATGTTAAAAAAACCCAGTTCTACTAAATTTCCGATATTTCATGCGCAACTTGGAAGGATATTGAGAATCAACGGTGAATAAAATTTTCGCAAACTGCTAAAATCACTCTCGACAAAAATCGAAGCTGTAATGTCACAATATTCGATGAAATCACTACTTATGTTTTTTTTTAAGATCTCCACAATGTATATCAGTATTTTTTCTCTCCTTGAATCATTTGGTATAAACTAAAGCATGACCATCCATCCACTTCATCCATCTTCATTTTCTTGGATACTTCCGTTCCTGACGATGGAAAATTTTCATGATAACTGTCTCTAATGATATGATAAAAAACATCGTGTGTTACCTCTTGCTATTTTATTGATGCACTCATGGACCTTTTAGTCATATCATATTTTTTATATTCATTCTTTTATATTTTCTTACATTTTCTGAGTTCGCATTGGAGCATGATCATGCTTGAATGAGTGTAATAATAGCATTACAGTTTAGTATTAGTAACATTATTCGTTTCCTGGTGGCGAAATTGCCTCACTATTACAAACATAAATTTCTACTAGCATTGTCATAATACTTACGTGTATGTATATCACACCACACTCTAAATAAAAATTTCACACCACAGCAAAATAAAGCAATACCATTTTGATAATGAGGTAATCTAAAATAAGTCGAGGGGTACTTCACGTTAAGTGAAAATTAAAACTACTCTATAAAGGAACAAATCAGTATCCTAAACATTTAAAACTTTTTTTATTTGTAAACTGTATGACATGGTAGTGTTTGATGGTAAATTATAAGAATACATTTAAATTAATAGCTTCTTTCCCTGTAGATTGCAACCCCTTTCGCAGAGACCAACCATGGGTAACTTACGTGCTTTCAATTGCGCGTGACCCCATTTGCGCCTTCCGCATTACTTTTCCCACATTAAAAGATCGCATGCACTTCGCGCTAAGATGAGACTAATTGGTAGAAGTCAGAACTTCTTTCCCCTCGGTGTTTGCGGTGTGCTTTCGAGACCGTGCGAGTTCTCGTTCATGTTAAGGATGCGCTCAGTCCTTGCCCGTTTCCAAAGCTAATACTCGGTTAAGTGGGTCGTGTTCGGGACTAAGTGGTCCCTAACCTGAGCATACACAAACAGCGGGGAGAGAGTTCGGAGTTACCTACTGCCTGTCCACACTGCATCGCATTTGAAGCAAGCCCCGGGGTTCTTGTGCTCGAGCTGCGCTTGCACCTCCGGCGATCTGCGGGAGAAGGCGTGATTACATTCGCGCCGAAACCTCAGGGGGTACTAAAGGGAAGGTAGTTCCCAGATGAAATAAACAGGACTGAGAAGTGATATTTGGTTAGAAGTTAAATCAAATTAAGTCGTCCGAGAACGCTTTCGTGATTTAATTACGACTCGCACTTGGAAGTTGGGGTTCTGAGGATACCTAAGGAAATGATAGCCAAAAAAAATAAAAGAACAGTAGAAGTGCTCAATTTTCAGATACTTTTAAAATGTGATATGGCTTCGTCACTTAACTTTTATCTCTGTTGCTTAGGATGCTTCCATTTCAGTCAATGTTCTTCATAGCCACTTTTTTCTATCTTTTTGATAGTAAAGTTGTTGCATACTATCTATAAGGCATCCAAACTGGTCTTACTCGAAACTAGCTAGTCAGATCTTTGCACAATTCTCGCTAGAAGAAACGGGAATTTGCTACCGTTAATTTACCGTTAACGGTTTTGCTTCATATTGAAACAGTGTATAAAATATCTTGCAAAACAAACACTCTTTGTTTAAAATATTTTGTTGAGCTAAGAAGCAAGAAAAACCGAACAAATCCATTCTCATGTCCAACTATTGAAATTATAATGATAAAAAGTAAATAAGCTTTCCACTTTATTGCCTTTCTGGATTCCCTTTCCTCACAAAATCTTGAATTTTATGTATTCTTTGCATATTTAACGAATTGTCTCCTGTTCCTTTGGTGTATACAATCAGTGTTTTCGGTAAATATTTAGTGCTAATAGCAAATAAATTAAAAAACGTTTGCGATCTTATATGGAAAGAATATTTCCTAGGTAAACTGGTGAATTGATTGCTTAACAGTTACTGTAAATCCGGCTATTTTACCAGGTGCATTAGTGAATCAAAACTGAATAGTGTATAGTCAACTTTCCAAAAAAGCATTAGCGAGAATTTAGTAATGCTAAATAAAAGACGACTTATTCCAAAGTTTTTTTTGCCTCTGATTGAATTTCAATAATCGTTATAACGTCTATGAAATACGTTTGTCCTCCGTAATTGTTTTTTTGTATTTTTTTTATATTTTACTGTAAATAATAATAAATGTAAATAGAAGATAAAGGATTCCATTTCCATCCCCATCAGCCATTAGCATAGCATTAAGCTATTAGCTAACTTTACGTTGTCAATCGCAATATTTTACCATGGATACTTACCAGAATACAACCAATTGCTGCTTCCTTCCCTGATAATATATTGTCTCCTGTTAACCCTTGCACTCTGTCGTCCCCCTATCTATTACGTCTTAACTATAATTTAATGGAAAATTCACAAAACAAATCATAAGATTCATGTATTTTCTGATGCTTTAAAGCTTGACACTTCTGTTGATCTCACTGCGCGTTTTATTTTATCATAATGACGTTCCTATTTTGCTACTTAAAGTGAAATAAAAACTTGGCGCAAGAATCATTATCATCAACGGTTCTTTATCCTCATTTTAAATGTTAATAAGAGGAAAATTGCGTGCGTGAAGTATTCATGTCTTGTGAAGGCTCTCATGAATATGCGAATAGAGGCATTAAAGAGAATCCTCTACGCTTGAATCCGCTCGCCTTCGTATGAAGCGCTTACATGAATAAAACTGATAAATTCCCAGTACACTTTGATGAAATGATATACCTGGAAACAATTCCCGTGATTCACGAGGAAATCACAGACACATTTGTTAAAGTTATATATGAACAATCAGTCTTGTGAAAAATGTTTCAATGTTGATAGATACGTACCTATTGAATTATCTGTTGAGTAATATGAAGGGAATTACAATTTGTACAATCTGTACTTGAGCTATTAGATCGTAAGAGAGTTTAACATTCTTGTAGGATTTTCACATTTAAAATATTTGAATACACATTTCCAAGGATAAACGGGAATGGAAAAGGTCTGAAAGGACTGGGACTCGAACCCGGATCTTCCACTTTTCGGGTGACTGCTGTAGCCAATTTATGTCTTGTGCCATAATAATTAAACATTGGGATTAGGTATTCCATTTTCTAATGAACCTAATGCATTGAATTATGATGGATCTTAAATTGACTCCGAGGACTCTGAATGAACTCATGTGTGCATATAAAACTGATGAAGAATTAGATTAAGATTTCAAATCATCAATTTGAGCACATTGTTCCACATTGCGTATGATAGAACCCTTGGTTCAGCGAAAGAAATAACTTCTTCAGTAAAACTGGTTACTTGCTTTCTTAACACTACTTATTATAACTGAAAAACTCGCAAGTGACTCATATTATGGACTTCGTGCAAGACAGCCCTTTTTTGGAAGCACAGAATCAAGTACATCTTTCACACAGAAAATGTTTTCCAATAGATTCCAGCAACAAACCTGTCTACCTCTTGCTACAACATTCTGTTGGTACTGTTTGTTCATCTCCGACTTCCAAGGCATTCCAGTTGACTTTTCTAGTAGAAAACGGCTTCTTATGGACTCCTCAACTTCAATGCCGTACGGGCATACCCGGGTCATTTATGCTGCGGTACCAGCGTTATTTTGCAGCAATATTTTCAAAGAAAGTGTGCAACGTCTATTTCGATTGGGAACTTAAATACAGGGGAAACGTGTGTATTAAAAGATGGAAATTATATAACCATACAAGTATATATATTTATAATCTGTACCCTGCGAGCCACCTTTCGGTCAATTGCAGGGGGTGCATACATCATGATTCTACGTCCCTAATCGATTTCTGTCGAGTACAGTTCACGGAAAAATTGATATGCTGAAATTACTTTTTCTAACACTTATTTCGCTTAACTTCTTCGCAGTATCAGACAGAACTGACTATGTAACAGGGAGGAGACGCTTAATATCGGTTACATCAGTGTTTCCCAAACTTTTTCACGATACCGCCTCCTCGGATTCATCACCACCCCCCAACCGTCATTTATGAAAATTAACATCTGTACGGCCAAAGCTAGAGAATGATTAAAAGAAAAATAAAATGATAAAATAATCATCAAATTACTATAAGATGTTTCTGAGGTTTCCTGATATTGTATTAATGCAAAAAATCCAGTAAAACTCTATTGATAAAGGAAGATGCGTCCCCCCTTGCGGATTCATCGGGTGGTAAGCGGACTCAGCAGCTGATAAGCGAAGACATCAGAACCTAAGCGGACCAATCAGAATCTAAGCGGGATCATCGGACGCCAAGAGGATTCATGAGTTACTAAGCGGACTTACCAGACGATGAGATCAGCGCACCTAGGGAGGGGGAGGCGGTATCTCCCACTTTCGGAGTCACTGGGTTACATCTTCTTGAACGTACTTTCTCCGAACTTATCAAGTAAATTAAGTGTTTGTTTAAATATTCTACCGTTTAACATTTACCATCCTTCATCCAGAAGCACCTGAGTAACTTCCAATAATATATTACAGCAATTCTTTACATTCTATACCTTCTCTAATCCCAAACTCAACACAATTGGGAAGAATTCCATAAAATACATGTATACTTAAGATGAGGCCTAACTTACTAAAAGTAAACCCGCGGGCTAACGCGTGGACGTTTTCTTTGCCCAGTGATAAACGCGTATTTGGTAAGCTAAGGAAAACTCGACTCACATTCACTCTGGGTTCCATCATTCTTTTCTTTAGGTAGTTTTCAATGAGTGTAAACATTCCACAGCATCGCGATGAACAGCAGATTGTCTCATATCATTAACAGTCTCCGCTAATCCCAGTTTCCAAGTATTTCCCTTATCCACGCAACTCCCTTTGTCTCTATCAGAAGACTAAACTTTTGGGATGGATGGAGCACTTGCAGGAGTTTCTCATTGCTTTGGCGAGAGAGGTTAGTTACTCAGATAGCCATGTCAGACGAGCGCATGAAATAATAAACGAGGAGAAGAGAAATATGACGAGCGTGGAATAGCGAAATACTCGAGGGCCATGAGAAAAAGGGCGGAAAGTTCCAAAGTTTTCTGCCGCTTCTTCGCCGCCGGCGGATAGTGTAAAATCCGCTCCAGAGGAAACACTTGCAAGAAGCAAAGTGTTTATTTCCTCTTGCTTCGTTAAGCTTAAGGAAAGAGGGTCATCAAAGAGTGCAGAAAAAAAGAAGACGCTTCTTGTGTTTCCAGCGGAATTTTATTCGTCGAAAAAATTTTGCGGAACTGGGTAAATATGCGCCAATTACATTTTTTGCTGGGAAATGCGTCTGGCAAAAAGAGAGGCTTTCGGTGGGACTGGGATGAAAATCCTGTTTCAATGGGAACGCATTTATCTTCCTCCGTAAGTTATTTTTTACCGTGGAATGCAAACTCTTTTGGCTAATTAGTCGGTTGTGCCCCAAAGGCTAACAAACTTGCTTTGTAGCCCAACACTTACGAGCGTAAAGTTGAAAATATTTCGGTTCATGAATATGAAATCGCTCAAAAATCGGGTTTGCTTTATTTGAGAAGAAAGACTTTAGGCGGCGTTTAAAAAATCGCCTATGTCGAGAATATTAATGAGGACCTCCGAAGTTTGATCTCCGAGGAAATCATCGGGGGAAGCTGATATCTCAATAAAATGTTAATCAGGAAAGTTTGGGAAGAAGGCGATCAGTCTTGCAAACATGACTGATGTTGTAACAAGTGATGCTTCGCTATCCTGGCACTATTGCAGCTCAAATAACTCTTCATTAACTCGTATGGAAATTGAAATTTAAAGATTTACGTCTTAACATGAGAGAATTCTATCATATGCATACAGAAACAAACTTTGGTATAGTAAGTTACGGAACATATTTAAATGAACGTAGGGCTCCCGATAGTCAAGTGGGAAACGCGTTCGACTTCAGTGAAAGCGGTCCCGGGTTCGATTCCCGGTGGGGGCCTACGTGCGAAATGACCTTAGTTGTCGAAGCACTTTTAACAATACTACTACTACTAAATGAATGACAGTTCAAATGAAGACGCACAGGTTTATTTGCGAAACCTCGTTTTTACGAGGTACTGTACGAAATATTTATGAATTACGAGGTCAGTAAGAGATGATACCTGGTCTAAATCTGGCATCTATTCTTTTTTCCCACAAATAAAATACCATTGGGAATATACATAAATAACCTACCCTCATAAAAATTACAAAAATCAGAAATTATATTGTTGGAAATACCCCGTACCAATCTTCATTGTAAATATAATGATGGATAATATTTCAAACACAAACCTCGAATATGTAATGAAGCGCCCTTATCAGATTGGTTTTTCTACTTATTAGGGATTTTATATCGGGAGACAATTCAGTGTATCGAAACAACTTTGAATTTTTAGTAGATAACGCGTAATTCTGACAGTTAACATTGCTAAAATGGCCATCGTATCAATTACTATACTGGATGTTTTATGATTTATGAACAAGTGAATCGTCTGAGCATCGATTTACTCTCGCGGTTCAATAAACTAAGTATTCTTACTTCGAATTTTTCGTGAATGTTGAACAGGTCGAGTGATCGTGAAAATTCGCTTCGCCGCAATATAAAAGATTGACCAAAAAGAAGAAGATTTCAACAGAACTACAAATTTTGTCTTATATAAGACATTCACTTTCCTTGAGGACGTTACTTCAAAAATAATTTTGGCACTTGTTACAGCCGTTATAAATCCTTTAAATAAAGACTAGCAAGAATGAATTTCCTTATTTACTAATTTACGTGATAGCTAATCGTTTAATCGTTTAATTTACGTTTATTCCTCCGAATCCGTCGTTTCTATTTCCATGTCGGTGTTATGAATATCACCGAGACTATCTCGGTGTCTCGGTTTCAGTCTCGGTATCCGATATATCACAACATCATCCGTTATGGTCAGAATTGCTAATCACTCTTTCCCTCCTTGTGCTCTCCTCAGGTCCTTTTCACCTCATCCATTAACGCAGTCTAAGTTGATTCTCTGAATTTCTCTCTCTTTATTCTCCTCGGGCTCCTTATCTAAGCTTTGATTCTTTGATCAATTCCCTTTCTCCGGAAAAGAAGATTCTTGAGACTGGAGAATTGCGATCTAATGCTTCGAGAACGGCAGAAGTGGATGAAATAGTGCGTGAAGAGGTAGGATGAGCCCATTGAAAAGGTTGTCTGTGTACAGAATGGGATAGAGAGTAAGCAGGGAAACAATCAGTCGACGAATAGTTTTGGTGCGATAAGATTCGAGATGGGGAGGGATTTAGAAAGGGAAGATCCCAAGAGTTTGCGAGGAAGAGGCATTTCGGAGTATGAGGGAAACTTGAGAAGTGGAGGAGAAAGGAAGATAAAAGTAGTAACAAGATTTACGGAAGAGAGTTAGTTTGAGAACACCAATTATATATTTACTCAGTCAGATATACCACTGCTTACGTCTCCGAACCAAGGGAAGCAATAGAAAAGAATAAATCATTTCTAAAACGATTTAGCATCTATGAACTTGATGTACCCAGAATGTATGTCGACAGACTTGACAAGGCGGAATAGAAACGACGAAAGGACTCCCAACAGTCAGGGACGACATTAATGTCACATTCTTCGTAAGCTATTTCAATTATGGATTTATGTTAAGGAATATTTCAAGTAATGTTTTAAGGAGATTTAAATCCCTTTGTTTGGATTGTGTCATTCTCCATTTATTTTATTAGTATGCTTGAGACTTGAGTAGCAGCAACACGCTACTGACATAGGCCATTTTCGTTGCTTACATTCGACGTGCTGAAATTCCACCATCGTACATTTACCTCTATTGATTCCAGATATTTTTCGAGCGAAATATTGTGATTGAAAGGGTAACCTCTCTAGAATTTGAGATTACAAAGAGAAGATAGGAACTTAACACTTCGAATATGATGTTTTGTTGAAAACGTCCTCGTGATCTCTGTTGATACAATATTTAAGTGTTCTTTTAACCTTACTATTTTAATACTTTAATAAAGTTTTTTCAAGTAATAGAGATGACATGTTTTATCTAATCTAAAATGTTTGAAGGATAAGAGATTCTGTACTTCTTCCACAGGATTTTAATACAGACACGACCAGGTTTCAGCGACTGATCGCCATTATCAGGTGATGATGATGGCGATCATCACTGAAACCTGGTCGTGTCCCTAATAAAATCCTGTGGAAAAATAACAGTCTCTTTTCCTTCAAACATGGATTATTACCACAAAACATCGGCAATGTCTGTGAATTTTATAATCTAAAATGATCAGATTTATGTTATCTCCGATAGGATAAAAGTCTCGAAAAATTCCATTTGGGGGATTCTTACAAACCAAGACGATAGAGAAATTATTAACTCATAATTTCACGTGCAGTCAGTAATGATAAATATTCCATCTATTAAAAAGTGGCAGCAGGAGCATAAACAATATACGGATGCATATATTTTATCTTTTATCAGGGAAAAATCATAGAGGGAAATTCCGTTCGGAGTCGAAGAAAAAGAGGTATAGAAGATATTTCACCGCACGAAGCGGACGGAAGAGTCAAGGAGGAAGTCGATAAAGCAACCGAGCAAGAAAACAGTAAAAAAGGGAAGACGGGAAAGCGGAGAGGGATTTACACGGGGGACAGCCACGGTTAGATTGACAAATAGATTTAGAAATACCGAAAGGGAAAAAAGAGCCGCTCGCCTGTTTACGCCGCCGGAGCACAAGGAGACAACCCAAAGAAACGGGTGCAGAAAATACTCGAAGGAAGTGGGCACCTTGAGAGATGTCGGATGCTGGGAGAATTTTACGAACGTGCCCTTTTTCCAGTACCTTTTTTTACTGCCATCCTTGCTTCTTCCTCTCCCTTTCCGATTTCCATTTTCTCCTTCTTCCCGTACTTCTCATCTCGTTCCCGCTATCGAAACCCCTTTTCCCCCCCTGTCCCCTCGCCCCCTCGTTTGACTTCCCGAAAAGTTTCGGTCCCTTGTTTTAGGGTACCTGCCTGACTCGTATCGGTCCTACGTCTCCGTTATGATACCGAACCTTTGCTCCATTTCCTCGTTGCTATTGATCCGGATCCTTTTACAACCGTCCCGCTTTTTTTGCAAAATCCCCGAAAACCTTTCGAAACGGCGTATTAAAGCGCGTTTAAGGGAACGCAATTGGGAGCTCTCCTGTTTATTTTGATTAAATGGCGATCAGGAGGAAGTAACGCTGTAAAAACTTTGGGGCATCCGTGTTTTTTTATTGACTTTCGGATCGCGTCTGACAACGGGAGCGATCAGTTCTTTTTTCTGCCATGTCGTAGTTCACTTCGGGCGTGTTATTTATGGACAGATATGTCAGCCGTCCTTTGTCAATTTTTCGTGCCTTTCATCGTGCCGATGTATAGGGATCTGGATGAAGTAACATGATACCGAACGTTTTTTTGAATCGGCGGAAACATCGATGGAGTGTAGAAGCTTGAAACACGAGTGCCCCTTTGTTGAAAAGAATAAAAGTTTGCTCTCGATCTATCGAATCTCCGATAACATTTTTCAGTCATTGAGGAACAATATTGTAGATAAAGACATGAAATTTACGAGTAAACGTTCCGAAAGACTACGGTAAAGTTGCGGGAGGCTTTTGGAGAAATTTCCAGCCGTCTTTGACTGAATTCCTGGCAATGATCAAAATTAATTAGAAAACTGTACTCCTCTCCGACTTTGCCACTAGTCCAGAAAGGCTAAATTGCGAAGTTTGAAGTAATAAAAAAAAATATCGGTCTTATTCGCGTATTAACTATTAGAACGTACTCTTAAACGGTTTTAGTATGAGTATGTTTCCAAATACCATGAAAGATTAAAGCATTTTGAAAAACTGGAAACAAATGTCAAGCAATGATGCCTGTATCGTTAACATCTCACAGAGATATTTTACGGTAAGTAAAGAAAGAATAGTAAACCATTAAAAGGCACAAAATTAGCTATTTTGGTTTGGTTATAGCTTCTTAAAGGTAACACTTTCCGGATACGAATGCGTTTGTATGTTTTTTTAAAGTTGAGTAGTTTGGAAACAAAATATTACTTTTTCTTCATTTAAGTAGATGAAAAAGGTTGCAACTTTTCCGTATTATTATAGAACGTATGGTGAACAACTAAATAGATATTCATGAATAAATTTATGAATTTAAATCTAACACTTCACAATATTCTAGGCACAGTCGCTCGTATGTATGGGTAAAAATATACATGTTCGAGATAAATATAGTGGTACAAAGGATACGTTTCGAAATCACTGATATTACATAGTTAATTGCAACTGAATATTTTAAAATGAAATATCTAGAAAAACTAATAGAAGAGAGAACTTTCCAGTAAATTGAAATTCTAGCATGAAATAAGCCAAACAAAAGCATCCTCTAAAGTTCTTAATCCAATTGCCAACTACAGTCATATTATATTAGTTCTAGCTTCATTGCATTTTAAATATAAGGAAACTGGAAATATTGAAATAGAATCAGGCTCTTTTGTAGCCAATGGTGTGGATAACGTGTAATCTGTACCGATTTACATTGATGAAATTATTAAAATATCACTGAAACAGAAGGACTGACAAAGTGGATCTGCTTTTAATGCTTGAACAGAACGGAGTAATGTTCTGGTGCAATACCTCAATCGATAGAGTAACCAACAGGCAACTGGAAGACCTGGGTTCGAGTCCCGGTCCCGTAAGACTTTTTTCATGTCCGTTTCTGCTTGGGAGTGAGCTATATAATTATAGCCTTAAGTCAATCTGTTACACTTTGCCATGTCACCCTTATAACTTTCGAAATAACAGACTACTTGTGGTTATCCGAAATGTTCTGAGCTTGTTCTCTCCTTTTTATTTGCTCTAACTTCCCAATTCGTCTAAATGCCGACCTTCCGTTATTTACCTCTTCCCGCAAGTGCTTACTCAGCAACAGGCGATGTTTCTTCGCTTTCAGTTTCTCGCTTCATATGTATCGATTCCAGCAGAACAAAAAACACTAGAAGTCAAAGGGCTCTTTAGCCATTTAAATTAAGGTTCGATGCCCAATAGCCACAGATGTAAATTATTTCAACGCTTACTTGGAATAATGTAAAAAATAGATGTTTCTGGTTGAAAATACTGTACAAATATATTAATGATCGTTTGATATTCTTTTTCTAGAAAATTTTTCAGTTTCTTACGTAAAATTATGGGAAGTTTACTGAATTTTTATTTCCTTTGATGTTTATTCTGGTTGTAATGTAGGATTGATACATGATTTAATATATGTACAGATGAAATATGAGAAAACTTCCTTTTTACATAATTACTTGAAACTGATAGGAACTAAAACGTATCTAAAACGTTGAGTTAATAGCCTTTACACCAATAAAAGTCTTGAAAATATTTTACTTAATTCATATGCGGTTACAGTGTCAAAGTTGCATTGCTTCCCCTTTCTAACTTAACTATGAACATTGATCATTCTTTGACATAGTCCGTGAGGTGAGATCTTGGGAAATTTCCCTTGCAAAAAAATCTTAACATTGGATTTAATTTCCTTTTTATTCATCAATAATTTATAACGTTTTTAGAAGTATAGAAATTCATCATACTCTGAAAGTAACATATACTTATTCTTTATCTGTGCTGTTATTGTCGTATAAGGGCTTTTGATAACCTTAGATTGAATCTCATCAGATAATTTTCCCGAGTCTGATTGGCAAAAAGGACTGCCTTAAAAATAATACTGAGTTAAAGATTCGTTATCTTATTATTTGGTCATAATCTTCTTCCCATTCAAAACTTTATTTTTAGGATATTAACGGAATAATGACCACCATCGAGCCGCAGTTAATTATAAGGGGGTTAAAGATGAGGAATAAATTTGAATCATCATAACCCTCTAACTTCTGAATGATTTTACCGCATTTACGTTTCTCAACTCTCTCCAAATGCGAATCGGAGCCCTCAAAACGAAATGAATGGCGATCCGAGAGAGAAGACACATACCTTCCTAAGACTAAATTGATGAGCTCATTTGCTTACTGCCGTGTTTTAATTTGCTTCTTCCAACCTCAATCTAGCAACTAAACACCGACCCAGATCTAGCGACTACGTATTTGCCCTTTCGTGAAATTGAAATTCCTTAATTGAACAGGTCTTAAATTAAGGATAAGGAGAAAAGTTTTAAGAAAAGTCTAAGGTTTTAGAGAAGCAAGGCTACGTTTTATTGCTGTTGTAAATCGCATTTTTCTACCCTTTAGCTGTAGGATCCTGAGTATCCTCTGTTAATTGCTCGTCTAAATTTATTTGATTGAATAAGACCGGAAGCCAGGCTCTTTTCATTTTTAATTACGAAGAATCCTTGCTCCTTGAAGATCCGTATTTTAGCTAAAGTAAATATCGCCGAATTAATCATTCATGAAGATTCTGTGCAAAGAGGAGCGCAATATCAAGAAAGAGTGGATTCTTTGACTACTGAATATACCTTAGCCATTAGGTACGTGTCTCCCATTAAAAGAAAATACATTCTTATTGAACGTCGAGATTCAAATATTGAAATTTGAATAGTGAAATGTAAATGATATTTTACAAGTTGTAATCCGGAAGAAAATTAAATGAGTCAGCAACACCCACTGTAGTTGACCTTCTACTTCTACGCAACTACAAGCTAACCATATGATGTATGCCAAAGGGTTTATATAAACTGGGATAGTCCTGATAAAAATACCTATAAAGATTTGTATGTAAAACTAATGGCGAGTAACTCGTACAGAGTTCGGATTTATTCTGTCGCCGACTTTTATCGACCACGTGTTTCTGAGAAATTTGCTGTATATCTTTACGTACATGCATTTTTTATTGACTACTTATTTATACAGTTACTGTAAATTTTCTTAGTGATGAACAAATTTATTTGTCTTTTAGCAATCACTGATTGAAGGCATTCACAGCTTATTAGTACCACATACTTTATGGGTATTCCATCCTTTGAAGATCGCGATATATTACAGTGCTTCGATTCCTAGCTACAATCTTCTCGTTAGATTTATTTTGCAATTTATAATTTTTTATTACATCATAATGTCGTTGATAGGTTAAATACGGGAGCGCTTAAACAACACAAGATGAAAATAAATGAAAAGACTAAAATAGAAAACAGAAATATTGGAATGCCACAATTCAAGAAAAATTAATGAAAAGAGTAAAATGCATCAAGTGAAGAATAGTAATATTGTGGGAGGTAGGGCATTGGAGCTAATAGCCGTAGCGTTTGTAACCTCAATACCCAACTATGCTTAGTATGAATTAGTTTCAGGGATACATGCGTATACTCTGATTCGAATTTGCCTTAAGAAGGCATAAAAACCCCTGGTAAACCTTCCTCAGGCAACGTTAACTCAGTATCTGTAGAATAGTTAACTGGGCAGAATTTGATAATTAAGTAAAAATCTTGGTTGGCGTATATATATAGTTGGCATATAGGGGCATATAATAGGGGGTAATTTCAAGTTAAAGTTCAGGAGGTCGACCTGTAGACGAATAAATGAAGAATATTCAATTGTATCCCGATAAAGAGAGGAGGACCCCATTGCCTTTTGGCCACGCACGACCTTTTCGGGCGTTTGGTTCAGATAAATAATTCTGTTTTCCGATCTCGTTCATCACCGCAAGGGAAAGTAAAATGGAAAATATTCTATCTAGGTTTAAATAGCGATGGAGCTCGTTTTGCTTCGTAGAATGTCGGTGCTGAGCTATTTGAGCCTACTAAGATGATTTACCATCAAAGAGCGAATTCATATTTTCATATGCATAAAAAAATAAATAACTTCTTTATTTTGGGAGAAATTTAGACTATCAAGTCTCCTCTTCCATTTAACCAATGGTCAATGTAACTTGAATCTAATTCATGGGTAACTAAAACATGGATCTAATCCATAGATAATACAAAAATAATAAGAATAAAAGAACTATTTGTGAATAAGAAAACCTAAGTGATCCTTAGGAGAAAGTATTCACAGTAGGAAAACAGTCACAAAGAAGGGGGAGTTAAAAACCTGCACAAATCAGCTGATAGTAATAACTAAAAGACAGTAAAACAATTGCGACCTACCTGTGAAAACATATTTATTCCCCTTAATTTTGAACTTATATATTAGGCAAATGTACAGGAAAGGAATAAAAATCACGACATTAGCGTAGTTCGAGTAACAGGTGCAATAAACACTTTCCATAACAGAAAGATTTTCAATATATACCAGTTTAAATCACCTACATGGAAACACCGATACAACCGGTCAGGATTAAGAAAAAAAATCAACAAGATTCCGTTGCATACAGGTTCCGTTATACAGTTTTCTCTGTATACACACTCGGTCAAAACAGTTAAACATAAATTAAAATGTAGAATAATGGAAATGATACCGTCCGCTATATAACTATTTCGAGAAATTTAAGCGCCGCTCTTAAAAATCCTCTTCTTTCTAGCAAGGGAAGTGAGTAAGAAACACAACCAGGTCAAAGAGAAGCGTCTTTTTACTGGAGCCGAAGTCGTGAGCCTCCCCCTTAATCTCGTCGTTCCGAACCAACCCATTCAAGCAGTGGATTAAGATGGTTCATATGCTCGCGCTCCCTGCATCGAATATCACTTTGCGAAGCGAACATCGCACAAACAGTGGTTCTCCTATGATGAGAACAGATACGGCGATAGGATTTCGTCGGATTAATATTGAATCGGAGCGAATGGCTTTGGAGGTTATATCGATGCAGGTTGGATGTTGAGGGCAAATGGCAAAGCCCTTAAGAGAGTAGAATGGAGGTGGTGGAGTTATGTGGCGGCGGCCATTTCGGATAAGGACGACATCAGTCTAATCTATTAGAGGCCGACGGTGAGCTTCTAACTTTCGGAGTGCGGCATAACGATTATGCGGTCGACGTAGCACTGAAGCTCTACCTGCGTTTTAGATGCGTCTAAAACGTACGGCGAGGTTGACGAAAGAGAGACAGGTGTGTTACGTGCAGATGGGAGGGATTAACGACTGCAGCGTTTCCGTATCCCACGACGCACACCGGTGGCTTTAGTGCGTAAAATTTAAGTGGTTAAGAGGGTCTTAAGATGGTGGTAGAAGAAAGGGAGGATTTAAGAATTATGTATAATGTAAAGGGAAAAGTCCCGTCGGTCCCAGAATGGCAGATCTTTCTCACTCTTCTCGATGAGGTTCACTTCTAACACTTTTTGTTCAAATTTTTAAGGAAATGCATTTTTCTGTGTGGTCATTTTCTTCCAAATCTCACATGCTAAGAGTAGTTTCTGCCTTTGAGGAAGATAGAGAGGGTTTTGGGTAGCTTGTCCTCCTTTCGTGAAAGCAGTCCTTGCTGGATTCTCGGTGGGAGCCCATTTGTGCAGAATGACCTCTGCTGTTGAAGCGCTTTCAAAAATGCTACTATTGGGAAAGAAGAGAGCTTTCGAAAATGAAAATCATCTCCAAGGATTTACCTAAATTGAGCTGCGTTGAAAAAATACAGGCCAACTTTCTCTACTTCGATTTGAGAAGAAAAGTGTTACTAGACAAGAATGTAAGAATGTATACTTACTGCTTACTACCTTGTCTAGTAAGTATGAATACTTACTATACAATGATGTACCCTGTTGGCTATAGTTATGTGCGGTATTAGTTAGTAATGATATACTGTATATGTTTAAAACTGTTAAACATTGTAAATTTCCTTTGTAAATTTCATTCAAATTTCCAATGTAAAATGTTTGTAACTAAAATGACTATTTTTACGTAATTTATATTTATGTAATGTAGTCATTCGTACTTAAACTTTGACATGTCACCGATTCAAGACAGAATATTCTCTGTGCACATGAATTTTTTTTTTACGAAATAAATTATTATTAAATAAGTTATCAAAGTTTAAGTGGTAGTTGAACAAGACCAGGAGTGTCTATCTACTTAATCTCGGTCTACTGATTATTCATCATACCGATAATCATTATATTTGTTTATCCGTGCCACATAAACTGCAAAAAATTAACAACTGTTGTTTTCACAGTAGAATANGTCACATAAACTGCAAAAAATGAACAACTGTTGTTTTCACAGTAGAATATATACTTTTCATTTTCCATAAAAAAACATCGCAAATTAAACTTCCACGGCCATCTAAATGAACTTTTTCTAAGCTTTTTTGGCATTTTTGCTGTTCGGCAAGTTCAATAAACCCATAGTTACTCGAGTACGGAACTAATAACTCCTGAAACCATTCTGTATAGAGAGTCAAGAGCCAAAAATTATTCCATGCTTAAAAATCCAATGCTCAGGAAGGTTTGAGAAACCTGGTACAAATCATATGCGATCACGTTGCCTCGTGTAGCCTCTAACGGTTCTATGCCATCATTAGTGAGCCTTCGTATCACCAACACCCAAATTCATCCCTTCGACTATAGTGATTCACTTATTACTTGAAAAAATGAAAACCTTCACGTCCTTTTTTCAAATTAGTACGAATGTGCTTTGAAATTTTTAAATTTAATCACGTCCTACGAACAATTTAATGATTATTTCAGATATATAAAAGCACTGTTTACAGAAAGAAACAACTGGAATTTATCTTTACAAACGTTGAAAAGGACACATTTTTGTGTATAAAAAACATAGATATTTAAGAGATCGTGAAAGGCACTAAAGGGAAGTGACTACTGAATATAAGCTGGTTGAGTATGGTGGATGAAGAAGTTTTTAATTAAAGTCATGAATGAAGGAGAAGAAGCCTTAAAATTAATGTAAATGTAGGAAGAAAATTATGGATGCGTTAGAAGCAGAAGACATATATAACTATAGGAAAGTAGCAGTGTTTTGAATGGGAGCTGTTTTTCCGCTATTCAATATTAATCGAGAAGTAAAAGGTTTCAGTTGCAAATAAAAACCTTTCAAAAAACAGCATTATTTTTAGCATCCGTTTTGTAAGTTTGGAGGGTGTGAAAAAGTACAGCAGTTCTTGGTCTGCGAAACGTTAAGTACATTCATGATATATAACTATTTAACAGAATAAAAATTTACCGGGATGATTTTCATTATTTTCGAATATTTTCATAGAGATAAAGGCTTAATTTTGATATTTTAACAACAAAAGTAAATAAAAAATAAATAAATAACAAATAAATAATTCATAATTTGAATACACGTAATAATAATTCTATTCTACATATCATCCAGTTACCAATGATTGTTGGATGATGATGAGTTAAATTTTATGATGGAGAAAAGCGAATATTATTCGCTTTATTGTAAAAAGCAATTAGTTAGAGGTCGCGCTCAGAGACATATTTAGTGTAAGGTAACGCAATTCTAAAAAGTACGCGATTTCGCTGTCGGTTCCGAAAAGGTAATATATTACAGATGAGACACTTGATCTTATGAACCCAGCATTACAGTCTTCCATATATCTAATAAACAAAGGAAGGATGTCTGCCGTAATCTGATTTCGGAAATCGTACTATGCGTATAAAATTATCATGAGAAATTATCTCAATAATTAGGCGTAATACTTGGTTACTAAGGCTGATTACCTAAGAATAATGGGCTGATATTTAATATGCCAGCAGCTGGTTTCGTGAACAGTAAGGGATCTCAGAGGTTTTCTTACCTGGAAATAGCTAAGTTTATTTTGAATTTCGAAAAAATTGCTTCACTCGCTAATTGTTTAAAATTACAAGCTAAAGTATGATAGCGGAAGTGTGGTTAACGCAGAACTTTGACAATAATATGGAGTAAATTAATGATAAAATTGGAACCGAATAGGTCCTATTACGGGAACGAATAGTAAGGTAAAAAATTCCTGGCCAACGAAAAAACCATAAAATCATCTTGAGAAATGTAATTAATAATTAGGGAGTCATTATGGCTTACAGGTGTTTGGTAAATTTTCATTTACCATTACGGTGTTAAATACAAATGTAGTTCTGTATTACATAGAATAGATAGAAGCATCGAAAAATTCTATGCATCACTAAGATTTAATGGCTTTTATTTCCCTGAGTACTAANAAGATTATAATTTTATCTAGTAATACCTTTTTCATCTTATAATAAGTCAAACGTTAATTTTAGCTAATCTACGTCATATAATAAATAGAGTATGCGTTGTCGCTAAGTCAAATAAAAAATCGCTAAATCAAAGAAAAAGTCTTTACATCTAGTTACAAAATTGCCAAGTAGACAACTATGAGTTTGCTATCCCTATCAACGAGTGACATTATAAACCCTTATAGATTTTATTGTGAATTGATAATACACTCTATCTTTAATTGAAAATCACTAACAATATACTCATAAATGAGTGAAGTAATAATTTAGATCAGAAAATTCTTCTAAGAAAGGTAATATTCAAAGGTCAAATTAAGGGTTTCGTAGTTTCCGATTAACTCCATTTACGCTAACATAATTTTCTTGGTTACCAAGAAAGGGTTCTCTGAAAGCGCGATCTTTGCACCTCCGTTTCATTTTAATAATAGTCCGACATATATAGGAACTGGTCGCCCATCTCATGCTGTTTTATATTTTTATTTTGTTTTCAATAAGTTTCATTGAAGTCAACTCTAAAAGCTGTGCTGAAATATTTATTATCTTTGCATTCGTCAATAATTACGTGTGCAGATTTTTTCTATAAACCTATCCTACTTTACTTCATTGGTTTGCGATATTTTTTTCTGGTAAATTGTCTGTAAACTTGCCAATTTGTGCCCTTTAATGTCTCTATTAATTGAATAATTGCGCCGAGAGTATAATTTTCGTGAAAAATTCACGCCGTTAGTTTTCCTACACCATTTGTTCGGAATTTAGTTTTGTATTGCATTTTATCTTCATCATCCAATGTTGGTAACCTTTTATTGCAAGCGATTCTCGAATGTAAGAACGTTTTTTACGCTCACTTTAAAATCGCTACGTTTTACCAGGAAAAATTTCATAGCAACTCAGTTTTCATTTGTTTATCTGACTTATTCATATGTCACATATATTTTATTCTATTAGTACTAATTCATAGAGAAATACCATGCCTGAGATAAGAGTAACCAAGCAACCGAATAATGTTATGCCTGGGATGACTGGTCATTAGTGGAAGATCTATTCTTGGCAAACTTTGAGAAACCAGTGGGTCATCATCCTTTGAAATGATTCTTCCAAATCAAGTTATATAATTACATTTGATGAGAAAATAATCGGTAGGAATAAAAACACTTTGCGGAATTTTTACAAAGTCTTTCCTACCAATTATAAAATTCCACACAGTGGAACCTACCTTCATTCATCATGAGAAAATAATTACTTCCTACGGGGCCAAGTACATTTAAATGATTATGAAACTACATCTACTTCTGCATTCAAACTCAGCAAGCTGCCTTTCGACCATTGGAATGGGGTTTAAACACGTTTAAGCTGCTTCTTCAGCTTATTGTTGTCGTTTATTAATCGTGGAAAGAATATCCCTTACGTCTTGCCCTAGCTTCTATTTCCCTTATTATATGCTCATTGTGAATCAGCCGAAATGTTAATGGGATCGCTAAATACCGATCACGTCTTTTCCAATTGTATGTACATGTACAGCGGATTACAAAAAAATCGAACGGGTATACATTTCTGCCCCGTGATTTTATGCAGCCGTCGGTACAGAGAGTTGGTTGAGAGTTGATTGTCCTACGGCATTGCCAGATTATGAACTCTCTGTACCAACGGCTGCATGAGATCACGGGGTAGAAATCTATACCTGACCGATTTTTTAGTAATCCGCTGTACTTTCAAGGAATCTATCTAGCAATTGCAGCCTATCTTCTAATATCCTTTCTTTCAAGTATTCCCAACCTGTGTCTGAGAGCATTTTTGTAACCCTTGGTTAATATTTGGGCATATATTAACAGAACGTACCCATATATTTGCCACCCTCCCTAGATGGGTAAAACCAAGCTGGCATTACATCGCTCTCTAACCTTGTAATTGCATCCACCTGTGATGCCCGTTACAAAGCTGAGCGTTTCAGTTGCTTTACCGCAAACTTTTGATTACGTGTGATCCAGTTCAGTAGTTGGTAAGAGTGATCCCGCGATATTCAACTGACTCATGAATGCGATGAATTTATTTCGTGAAGAAAGATTTTCATTCGTATTCCTTGAGTAAAGGTCATGAAAATTAAATAATACGTCAATTGCTGTTATTTTAAATGGAAACAGGTTAACGTATTAATGGATATATTCGATTAAATACATTAAAATTGTCTTAATTTTGAGTGAATGTAGACTGAGAGGTCTCTATTTTCTATTGTTCAGGAACAATGTTTCATCAGAAGGCCGCATGTAGCATTATGCCGCAAATGAAACAATAAGCTGAAGTTGAAGGATATTTTGAAAATTGATGCATTAAAGGAGCAAAAATGCCATATATATGCTAACTGAACGAAAATATCTTTTTTGTTATTTTCACATAAATTAGTAAACAATGCTGAGAATCAAAAAAACAAACTAACAAATCTATTTGTTTCGTGAAATGAATAAAAGGCCGGGGATTCCCTATCACTTATCCGATCCGTCGGCGATCGTAATGAATCCCAAAACGAAAGTAACTTAAATGGAAATAGAATTCGTTTTAGATATAGAAAATTAAGTGAAACTTAGGGAAAAGTTTCTTCGGCAGGAAAACACCTGCTTAAAACGGATTTGAATAATTGCTCTAAAAGTTGATTTTCTCATCCAATTTATTTAATAGTTCCCTGCCCCCGGGCAATGTGGAAGAGACCTCTAAGTCTTCACCCCTCGGGAATAAAGATTTGAGATCGCAGAAACGAAAAGATTTCAAAGCATAAGCCTCTCACAGCCATTTGAAAATCAAAACACGATACCGGTAATAAAGACAATGGGACATTAAATGACGCTCAAGGAATAAAAGTAAAAAAGATTATAAATGCTCCGTTTTAAGCTTGAGAAAAAAATACCGAATAACTCGGACGCCGTTTACGGCACGTGACGAAAGCCCGACAGGGGGACGAAAGTTGACTTTTTCCATCCTCGTGTGAGGAACGAGGACCTTGAAAACGCAGTGAATCGCGTGAATGTTTCCCTACTCGGTTGGCAGAAGGACGGAGGTCGAGGGCGTATAAGGGGGAAACTCGTGGTGCCTAAGAGATGGTCGAAAGCATGAAAATGACAAATTTGGAGAGGATGTGGAGTAAGAGCGCACAAGGTGAGAAAAAAGTGGCTCGGGACGAACGAGAGTTGAGGGAGTCGCAACGAGAGTGTCTGAGTGGTCGGAGGGACGGGCAGACAGGGAGAGGAGAGTCAGAATGCATTGAGGACGAGGAGGAAATTAAGAAGAATGTCGAGGGAAACTCGACGGAAAGTTCTCAGCCAGCTCTCCCGAAAGATGAGGGAAATGGGTGAGTTGCTGATGGGAATGTTGCGTTTAATTATGAACGTGATTCGAGAAACGCTGCTCTCACCTCAGTTCGGGAAGTGTGAGGTTGCGAAGGATTTATTTTGTTTCGTGGAGGGGCTGTGAAGGATTTTCGTTCCGGCGAGGAGAAAGTGCATAAGTTGTAGATGAGTAGATTAGGATGTTATTATATGAAATGTTACAATCATGGACGTGCTGATTTGTTCCATCGACGTGCATTATTTTTTGTCAGACGTTCACGGTTCAAACAACATTTTTATTATTATTATAAAACTATTTATTCAGCGTGGTTAGGCCCATGTGGGCCTCTCTTACACCTAACCTCTGAAGTTATTCATGGTATAGTTATAGAATTGCAGAAATTAAAAATCATTAAAATTTTGAAAAATACAGCAAAGTCTAAAGAATGGGGTTGTGGAGATAAAACTCCTCGGCTGAAGGCTTTCAGAGAAAGTGCAGGAAAACTCTCACACAAGAAGGGGAGCGAAGAAAAAGCTGTGGAAATATATAAATTAAATAATATAATCATGTATAATACAGGAATAATTTTAAATATCGACATATCCGTCTCGTCCTATGATGGCGTTGCATGGGGTGGTCTTCAACTATGGGTAAGGTCTTATACCTGAAAACAATGAAGGAGAATAGTAGGCGGAAAGAAAATAGTATATTTCGGATATACGTATTTCACTTGTGTTGTGTTGATACAAAAGGAGAGAATATGGAGATCAACTACAGTTGTTAAACTTTGGTAAATAACAGTCTACATTTCAGGACCCTGTCATATATAAATTTCGGTACCTACTAATAAGTTATTAAAATGAGGATATTAGTAGTCTTTGGATTTTAGGCTTCAGCTCAGCCCACTTGTGCCCGCTTGAACTCCTATTTTCGGCGTTCTTTATTTACCTTTATCTGCTTTATTTAAAATATTATCATCCTATGAGAACCCGATGTAAATAAGTTGGATGAAAGTTGCTGTAAGTCTCTAGAAAGTTTGTCTCGGGAGTGATAAAATTCGCTGATTACGATTGTAGTATCAAAATTATAATCAAGAAAACCATTTACTAAATACCTTTCGCTGAAAAACTGCTAAAATGTGACCGATTCTTTGAATTGGAATTCATTAAACAAATATATCATTTATTGTAACTTGACATATGAGAGACCGATTTTAAAACTTTCTTCGGCCAAATTGCCTCGTATAAATTAAGGAACATAGTAACCAAAAGGTTCAATTCTAAGTTAAAACTTATCCAAAATACTTTATTTTCCACAATCTGGGATTACGACCTCAAAATAACTATCTGCGAATACCGCCGCCCAAAAGCTGTGTTAATGAATTTACCCTAACCTAAATACCCAATCTTAATCCGTGCCAGACGCACTCCCCTAACCCGTGATCTTCAGTGAAAAGAAAGTGAACTTAAAGTGCTCAATAGAAAACCATGGATAAGACCCCGAGTCAAGAGCCATGAACAAAAGTTTTCCGGCAAGAAGTGAATTTATTCGTCACCCTACAAAATAAAGCAATAACAGTTCCTGTAAATCATGACCATAATCATCTCTCTCCGTTTGATTATATGATATTTTAAGGGAATAACATTAAAATCATAAACTCAAATCATTAAGGGCAGTTATTTGATATTCAACTTGATATTAATAAAAAAACTGCGGTAGCAAGTCTTTTGATTCATGAAATATGGCTGAAATTGGACAATAAATTTTCATCTAAAATGGTTCATCAAAATGCCTCAGACAAATATTTATGAGTGAATCAAAATATTCCTCTTAAATATATTTCCACAGAATAGAAAGTTAAATGTTTGTTGATGGGAGTTTATCTCCGTTTCAATTAGGAAGCATGATATAAAAGTGGGTAGAATGTGAATACGTGTTGTTTAAATATTGACCGATAGAACTTTTCCTTGAACAAACTCCGAAGAAGGAATCTTGAAAGAAAGAATTGAATAAGGAAAGATCCCTTTTTAATATAAGAGAAAATTTATAAATTAAGATTTAAGGATGGATATAACGGGGTAGTTATATTTCAGGAAAAACACAGATGCAAACTTTCTCTTTGTGGAAGGAAAATTTGATTCTTTACCGGAGAATAATTTTTCTATCGCTATACTGTCGTTCTTAATTGAAGTAGAATAGAGTTAATCAATGGAGATACATTTACAGGGGGAAAATACTATAATTTTTCTACTGCTGAAGAAAGCATGGTACTTACCCAAGAATGTAATCGGAATATTTCCATGTGTATCGCATAAACGCAAAGCTTGCAGCCGAGCAATCTTTTATTCAGCTTCGTACGATTCATTTAACTCTTACAAAATACGATTAACTCTTTGATAATTAGAAAATAGCTGTATACTTATTGTTTTGTAAATTACCGTTCAGGAATCGTCAAATGTGACTCAGGTGCTGAAAAAGTTGGTAGGGAGAGTTTAGAAGCCAGGAGAATGAAAAATAGATTATCGATGTTTTGTAAGGCATTCGTTGGAAAGCCTTCGTTAAAGGAAATACGCCACAGAATTAAGGAGGCAGATTACTTAGATAGGCACGATCATAAATTCAAAGCAAAATATATTAAACCAAAAACTGATAAACGTAAATATTCTTTTCTAAATAGAAAAAATCGAGGAATGGAACAGTTCACCTGAATAAGTCTTCGAGCCTTTCCCAAGTAATATAAAATATTTCATTAAGAATGTAAGTAAAATAAATAACTTAGACGAGTGAGCCGATAACGAAATGTGAGACAAGTAGGGGATTCCCTGGTAGGGTGACGTAAGATGGGGACTTCGCGGGCCCCGTGGCCGCTGCGGTGAAGGACTATCACTAACCCTGAAAAATCTTACGTGATAAGAAATTCTTGACAAGTGATATTAATGTTTTTTCAAGGAAATTACAACTTTGTTGTATGGATTGTTAAATGTACATGCTGTTGTAGATGTGATGTATCTGTTGTGGAATTTTTGGTACTGTATTTGTTTAAAATTTCAATTTTATATCTTGTAAAATATTGTAGTAAGTGGCAGGGTGATTATTGACAAATGCATATATATATATTTACATATAGAACTTATGAGTTAGCTGTAGAATGTGAGTAATGTAACGTCGCCACCTGACATAGTGTCATCCTGCGGCAGAATTGTACAATAAAAATAAAGACTAGCTTGAGAATTTTTTCAATCGCCCACGATTTTAAAAGTAAAAGGACCAAAAATATGCGCGGCATTGATCAATTTTTATTACATCTACATCCACTCCGGGCAGCAAAATATTGCAAACATGGTATATTTCATCAATGTTGAAATAATGCTTTACAGTAATGTCTGTATAACTGGAAAAAGTCTGTATAACAAGAAAAAGTTTGTAACTCGGATGGCAGAATGTTTTTCATAAGTCTCAGAAATTGAATTGATGGAAGTTAGTCACGGTGGACAGATGTCATGCTATGACACATTTTACCTGACGGCGTTGCTTTCTCCTCTCAACTTTTTTCATTGTTTTCATTTTATTCTATATTCCATTCTGGCATTTTTTAATTCTACAAACAGTTTTCGGGAGTTTTGCTAGAACCTAATCCACTCTTCATAAACCGTTGTTTTAAACACTTTTCCGTATGTGTAATTTCCTCCGATTTGATGAGTATGCTTGTTGAAACTCTACTGGGTTTTATCTCCAACCCTCGCATATCCATTGCCGCGTTATTGGTAATTCAAACCCCAAACAAGAGCTAGACCTGTCATTTTCCATCCGGTTCCGCTAAAGAGTTAAGGGATGGATACGTTTCACTCGTCCAAGTATTCCCACTGAAGTATCGCATACATATCCGTTTGCACACAATTTTGATTCCACCTGAGATGGGTCGTTCCAAGCCTCACTTGATACCGCGAGGACTTTTTCCCAAACGCAGAGCGATGTAGAAGTGGGATCGTGCGGCTGGACGGCTTGATTGTATTTGCGCCTCGCATCTGGGAAACCGAAAGGTCACTTGTGTACCAAAAGAGGTAAGATTCAATGAAGCTTTCTGAGGTTCGGAGGGAGGAGGGTCACGCGGGGGCTGACGTGAGCAGATGCGGAACATACCGAGAAGACTGGAATCCCCGGTCGCATTACAGATCCCGCACGGCCATAGGAAACCAACGCGGGGTAGAGCCATTCAATGCGACTTAGAATGCCTAATTGCAGACTTTCGGGAGATCTCTTTAGCGTGTTAGAGGCTATCGTTAGTGTCCGTCAGAGGAATAAATAGGAGAGCTGAATGAGGTTAGCTTAGCCTCCATTTCCGCACGAGGTCAATTGAATGAGAAGGGGAGTCAGACCGGCTGGTTGCGGGGACGACTTTGATGTCTTCCTACCCGGGGAGCCTAAGTAATCCACCTGGGTTGCTCCTAATTTCATTACGCTCAACCCTCTGGGAGGGCTTTCATTAATTCGTCCGTCTCTTTCAGTGTTGATTAAAATTTCCAGCTTCAAATATGTCCGCTCCGTTTTTACCCCGTAGGCTGTTTTGAATCGAGTGTCTCACTCAATTTTCCCTTGCCTTTGGTTCCGAACGTTCTTACACCCTGAAATGACTTCTTTGGTATTTGATAGCTCTACCTTATGTATACATTTTCCAAATGTCTGTGCTTCAAATGGAAGAGTGATTCAAACGTGCTCATATGATAAAAAAATATCGACGAAATGTCACCCTTGAAATTTAAAGCGACTGATCATATCTGTTTGGTTTATTTAATACCATTACTATATGTTTTATTGATATATAATGACTTTATTTCCTTCAATTTTCTAATTGTCTATTATTTCTTTTATTTTCAGGTGAGTTTCGTAGACGATGAAAATCGACGTAATCTTTGTTTGGTTTATTTAATACCATTACTATATGTTTTATTGATATATAATGACTTTATTTCCTTCAATTTTCTAATTGCCTATTATTTCTTTTATTTTCAGGTGAGTTTCGTAGACGATGAAAATCGACGTAATCTTTGGGACGTGAGTACAACGACAAAAATGCTTATAAATGCCGACAAAATGGAATACTTAGTATTGCATACGTAAGTTTTCTTTTGGTAGGTTCATGTTCGTAAATGTTCTATATTATCTGCCATTTCTTTCGTTTCTAGGTAACTTACCCCACCCTTTATGTAATCGAACATAATTTGCCATTGTCATTCCCCCTCTTTTCCCTTACGTTCTCAACTACACTCTTCAGCAATCCCTCTCATCTCAATATTTCACCCACCGATTTCCTCTTTTGATTAATTACTTCAGTTAAAACCCTTTCCTCCTCCTCTCTAGTACCTTTCTCTTTGTTTTTCTATTCAACCAACTTATTTTTCCTATTCTACGTCGTACACACAACTCGAAGGCTCTAATCTTTTGATGTCTTCCATTCTTAACGTCATCGTTTCACACCCATGCAGCAGTAAAGATTTTACCAATATTTTCCTAATTCCTTTATTAAGACATCTAGTCATCAGTTCCCTAGATAACATTGCTAAACATCAAAAATCTTAATTACATCTAACGTTGTTTAGGCAATTTTCGAATCTCATCTCAGTGCATGAAGCAGTTAATAATAAAGTTAAACCTTTCTAATTTTTCAATGTTTTAAGGATATTTTGCAATGTTAGTATTTTTCGCACGAGGAAAGAGATTAGGATGTTATTGCACGAAAAAGTCGTGTGGCTCGGAATATTCCCAAGGAGAAACGGGTATGAAAGCAGGACTCGAACCCGGGTCTTCCGTTTTCAGGGCGACTTATCTAGCCATTGAGCTATAATACCAGAAAATGTATACATGCCGTTAGGGAGACTTTGCATTCAAGTTATAGTGGTTCACTGGATGATCCACATCGGAGCATCGTCCACAACCACGACCGCATAGAGACACCGAACATACAAAATGATGATATTTTAATCGTTTAACCTTACGATTCTCCATACATTAGTAAGTTCTTATATTTCCTTTGGCAACTTATAATTAATTTTCATCAAACGTAATAAAAGATCAAATATATTATATAAACTGAATATTCGTGTTTCGTGTGAAGGACGTTCATGTATGGACGATGTTTTTAGTTTGAAACTGATAACACAAAAGCCAATAGAGTTTAATCTGGAGACACACATAGCCTTTATAGATTATCAAAAGGCATTCGACAACATTCATCAAGACAACCTTTGGTACAAGCGGGGATATCCAACTCATTTAATTAAAACCATTCAATCTTTCTATATAAATACAAAAATAGCAATTGATACTGGTATCGGCAAAAACGAAACACAGGAAATCATAAGCAATCAAGGTGTTAGGCAGGGTGTCCTCTGTCGCCAACATTATTTAACTTATACATAGATGATTGTTTGCGAGAATGGAGAAAAGTTACACCACCAGGAATCCAAATACGAGAAAATCAATGTTTAAGTTCAGTGATATTTTCTGATGATCAAGTCATAATTCAAGAAAGTGAAGATAACTTACAATTGGCAGTCCACAAACTAAATCTATTATCTAAATATTACAACTTGAAAATTTCTGTACAAAATACCAAGACAATGGCGTTTCTAGGAAACTTCCCAATCCGCACAAAAGTAATGATTGATAATAATATAATAGAACAGGTATCGCACTTTAATTATTTAGGATGCAATATCACCTATGAATAAGATAAAGGTATTTTAAATAAGATAACCGACTATCAAAGAATTCGTGGGACCACAAGAAGAACTTTAAAAGAAAAAACTGCAAAGAAACACAAATAAAATTTTACAAAGTAATGGCTGTCCCCACATTGCTATATGGATCAGAATCTTGGGCTCCTAGAAAAAAAAGACTGTAGACAGATAGAAACATCAGAAATTACATTTCTTAGATCTGTAAAAGGCTGTACACGCCATGACCACATAAAAAAACGAAGAAATTAGAGAAGAATTAGGAGTACAACCAGTGACTGAGGTATCAACAAATTATAAAGAAAGATGGAGAGAGCATGTTAATCGTATGTCTCTAGAAAGAATTCCCAGAAAGATTATAGAATATAAGCCATTAAGGAAAAGAAGTATAGGACGACCAAGACTACGTTGGTGAAGTCGGAACAGGCAGAATGCCTAATCCTTAAAAGGAAGATGATGATGATCTTCGTGTAAGAAAAGCTAGACTTACGTGACATATTGACTTGAATCATCTTAATTCTATTTTATGAATTGAAGTGATGAGAATGCATACATATCACATTCATACTATGAAAACGTCGTGAAAAAAATTACAAGCATAGTTACGGGATATAGTTATATAGCAACGGGAAAATACATTCCAACGAATGACTGATGTGAAAAATAGCGACGTGACTGGGACTCGAACACATATCTCCCACTTTCCACACTGTGGAAGAGACGCGGCATGTTATTTCAGTCGTTAGAACACCTGCCCGGAAAGTGGGAGACCTGGGTTTGAGTCCCAAATCACGTCGTTATTTTTCACATCTGTTATTCCTTGGGATATAGCCGCCTGCTCTTCCGTGCTTAGTTATTTACTTTTCCTCAGTCCTTGGAAAATAAATTGTTTCCTCTAAATCGGAAGACGGTTAGGGCTGACATAGGGCTTCTGAAATAAAATGTGTACGGCTAATTATACTTTATACTAAGGAGCTTATATCTCCACAGTGAAAGTAAGACAGCCATAGGATAACGCTGTTTTTCCATTGCTACTTTACGTTTCTACCACAGAACTCCTTTCACGGATCCTAATTATAATGTTAGACAACAAAATACATAATTTCTAAATCTATTATTGCCTTTAAGGTATTCGTCAACGGTTTCCGGGCTTTCTTCGCTTGGCACCCGATATTTAAAAGACTGCATTTTAAAGAGACCGGAGAAGACTTTGCGTGCTCGTCAAGCAAAAGCGAGGAGGCTTGCATCCAAAACCGCTTCGATGGTCAATAATCCATACTCCCACACTCCCAATCCACCGAAGTGCTTCAGAGAAGGATCTTAAGTGGTACATCTCCTTCGAATCTTTTCAGTTTTTACCTTTCTCTCTCTGGTATTTGCGGATCAAGAGCTCTTACATCCTTCGCATCTCATGAACTTGTGCCAGATCACGTCTTTCTTACAGCAGAATGGTAATTTCAAACCTTGCTCATGACGTGTAAGTGGAAGTGGTTTGATTTTAAGCCCTTCTTGAAAAGACGATGGTCATCTTTCAGCACTTATTTGTTGCCTTTATTGGAATTCTAGGATCTTGATGCCATGTATTTTATGCGTCGTAAAAATGCATCAACCGTTTGATAATTGTCCAAAATCCATGTAATGCAATCATGGAAGGATACGAAAGAGTTGATGATGCAGATTTCATGAGTAGAGAGCGAATTACATAAGCGTAGTTTGTTACTGCAGTAATTATCTATCACTACTCACGGGAAGCGGTAACTCGTACATAAGTTTACTTCCTCTCACTAGGTTTATGTGCTCTTAAATTCCCCACTCGACTCCTTTCCTTTGTCATTTGATACCTATCCAGCCCATTAATTCGTTAAACATATTTTGCCTTTGTTTTTCCCTCTCTCTTTTCCCTTGCATTCTTCCCTCAATTACATTCTTGGGCAATCCCTCTCCGCTCAATATTTTCCCCATTCTTTTCCTCTGTAGGTGCTTAATTACTCCAATTGAAACTCTCTCCTCCCCAACCATTTCTGTTACCTCGGTTTGCTTTCCTATCAACTTTAGATACATTTTTCGATCCAAATCTCGGATTTCTCCAACGCTTCGATGCCCTCCTTTGCTTCGGTCCACGTCTTGCATCCATGAGAAATGTGCAGCAAAAGAATTGGGAAGCCTAATATTGCGCAGAGGAAGAAGGGGAATTTCTATGTAAGACCGAGAGAGAAAAGACCAGGAATACAACACATACTAAAACTAAGCAAGATCCTAAAGAAGGACGCTTGAGGTGAATTATATCATCAAGAGTGCAAGACTATATCCAGGTCATGCGAGAAGAAATGACCGCAGGTGGTCATAGTATTGCGATGGATCGTTTACCTATGGGCATAAAGCAACCAAGATGGCTCAGAGACGAATGTGACAGGGATATTTTTTAACGCCTTAGGGTATAACGTAGAAGAAGCAGGACTAGTTGAATGAAGCTTGCGGAGCGAGCATGAGAAGGGGTCTTCGTACGTAAACGGCTAGGAAATAGAATCAAAACACTCCATAGAGAGTATAAACTATTTTTACTAGACCACAGAGAAATATAAATACGACCTAGGTTTCGTAGTGTTGCTACATCATCAGGTGGCAATGGATAGCAAAACAGAAATATATATACAAAAATCAAAAATACCTTAACCAATGAGAAAAGAAGGGGAGGAAGCAAGGAGGTTCTAGCTATCTAGCTTATGACGATAACAAAGATACATGGTTCTGGATTTCCACCTAATAAGATACAAACTAATATTTATTTTATTCGCATTTACATTTTCTTCTTTCTCGATGAGAGGAAGCTCTTAGGATTATCTTCATATGTTCATTTCCACGAATTACTCCTTAAAAAATGGAAAAAGGAAAATTATAATGAAGGTTATTAGGTTTACTCATTAATCACCACCAGGATTCAAACTTTGTGAGTTAATAAGGAATAAATAGTAAATAGTAATTGAAATTACCATCTACTTATTCTGATTTTTCAATGAGAACCTCTGGCAGGAATTATCATCTTTAGTAATACGTTAACCTAGATTTACTGCTGTTATTTTAAGGTGATGTTGTTATTCAGTAGTGTAATGGTATTTTTGTAATTGTAAGGTGTGTAACGTAATTTTTCGTCTATTCTTTCAAACAAATATTTTTATTGATTTCACCGTATGATTTTAAAAATGTTTTCATTGCATTTGATTTTTCTGTTTTCTGGCGTAAATAGGTTTCATTGTGCTTTTATTTTTTTATTATGTGTTTTCGAGGGTTTTTTCTCACCGCCCTTCTCTTTGGTTGTTTACCCGCATTGTGTGTGTGTTTTGTCAATCTTTTTTTTTTAATTAATCATTGAATATAACTAATAATAACCTACGAGGTTATGTGGAAGAGAGGCCTAAATGGGCATATCCTCGTCAATAAAAGGTCTATCTATCTTTTGATATAGGGGTAATGCTACTATTTATGTAGTTAAGTTTCATTCTTGAAACGTGTATTTTTCTTGTGTGATATTTCATGTTTTTCCATTGGTACATACTTAAAAATTTCTTTTCTCTATTTCTTATCTAAATTTGCTATATTTTAGTGAACTGTATTTTATTGCATAATTGCTTTTATACTTTATCTACTCTGTTTTCGTGGATACTTTTCACTCCCCCTTCACTGTGAATGTTTACCCTCTAAGAGGGCTTTTTCTTTGTTAGCCTAAAGTTTAAAATAATTTTCCCACACTTTTCTTCCCATTTATATATTAATAACGATAATGAACGACGTATAATTTATATATTTAATAACGATATACAAGGTTATGTGGAAAAGAGGCCCTCATGGGCCTAACCTGGCTAATAAAGGGTCTACCTATCTATATATTACATGTTAATATTCCTACCCATTGCTCCCTTGGCATACAAATGTGCCTTTTAGCATTACTGCAAAGAGGCCTTATACCTAATCCATTAGCTAAGCTTTACATCAAACCTTCCCGTACATTCGTAAACATCTTAACTTAAATTCATTAAGAGGAAAATCTGTGTCCGGGATTTCATAGGAATTTTTTTTTTTACATTTACAAACTCGTTCAATTTCAAAATATTCTGAATGATAGAAACCAGTAACTTGTCCTCGACTTCGTGGTAGTCTTCCATCATGCAGATAGATGAAAAAAAAACTTCTACGCAATAACGTAGAATTGTTTTTCTATTTGTTACCTTACGGTACACCAAAAGCCTGCGGAACACAGTCTTATCGGATATTTTGATCATGTGCTTTATGTTCGCAATAAGATAGTCAAATATCATACAGTTGTAGTTGAAAATAATTTTTGAAAACCAACAACAATGATGTATTGTTGATGGTTGATGGTCATTGCTGATGGTTTTTGAGTTATTTTCAACGACAACTAAGTCAGCCATCAGTGGCTGCTTCTGTTATTATTACGATTTACCCGCTGCGGCTTTGATTGTACATCAGGTGGCAGCGTCAAACAACACATCTATCTTTTCGTGCATAATTATCATAGATACAGAATTACGTCAATATATAAAATTGCAATAATTTATAATACTATCATACAAAAACTGGTATACAATACATCATACACTTAATTACAATATAATAATATTAACGTTAACATTATTATACATCATCAGTCAAGATTTAAGCAGTATACACTTGATAGTATATAGTAATAAAATCTATCTAAATCTAATAAGTAAAGATAAAGTTATTGCTTTATTCAAGCAAGATTTTGCGGCGTTCCTGGTAGGCTTTCACGGCTACCGTAGCGTTCTTCGAAGATAATATAAAACGTTATTTTAATGTTGCTCATGACAGAACATATATTGTTGGCGAAAAATTAATAGTTTTTTAGTCTTAAATGGCGATTTTAAGTCACAGATTACCAACACCTTAGACGGGAAAAACCACGACACATTTCTCTCGAAGGAAGGCGTTGAGTGGGATTAAGAGCTGCGAGGAAGCTCCGAAGGAGGAAGAAGAACACCAGTCCCACGAGTTTTACGGCGACCGAGGGATTCTCCTGCCAATGGCCCCGTTCTAAGATCTTCCCGTCTCTACACATTGTGCCATTTCAACCTCGGAGTTGGCTTGGCGGATGGGACAGTCATTTCTCTCAAACGTACTCTCAGAAAAACTGCTTCTAGAGCACCACGGGAGAACCTCGTCATTGCCATTTCTTTTTTGCCGCCCTCTTTCCTTTCCTTCATCCCATCTTTGTTCCTTGCTTCGAGATACACGAAGAAACTTCAGTTCAGAAGGTCGCGCTTTCTTCCTGTTTTGTGAAGGGTTTTACTTTGATGGAGGGGATGATTTCTTGGCCCCCTCCCTCCGTTACAAGCAAGAGGGGAAGCTTTTTCCGTCTCCCTCACTTCCCTAACTTTTGTTGACGTTTGCAGCTAGAAGTTTGGCTTATTTACGACAGCGTTTTGTTTCAATAATGCTGGGGCGTGTCGCAACGGAGAGGTAACTTGCGAGTTTCTTTTTCTGTCCACTAGAGGGACGTGTTTTGTTTTTCCGGCGGGGACTTCTGAGTCTATTGTCTACCAAGAGTTCTTCTATGTCGGGACTGACTGTTTAGGACGCATTGTAGCGTGAGAACCGATTATGCTTCAAGGTTCATGGTCGTCTCGGAAGATTAGGGTCAAATGCGACACAAATCGACCGGGAAAACGAATTTGCAAGACTTAGATATCTGTATTTCTCTCTCGGCGCGCCGTGCTGGATGCAGAAGCAAGTCAAACAATTTAGCGATATATTTCTTGGGCTTCCGGATAGCCAATTGGGTAACACGTTCACGTTTGACGAAAGCGATCCTGGGTTCGATTCCCGGTGGGTGTCCGTAAATGCAAAGTGACATCAGCTGTCAAAGCACTTTTAATAATTGTAAAGGAAATAAGGATAATGTATATGAATGTGTAAATTGTTCAGCCGTTCAAATTTTTCTCTTGATTTCTTATCTCTTTTTTTATTGTTTCCTATATCTGTGAATTTATAATATTGTTATCTTACTGAATTTTCTTTTTTTAAATTGTAATTATTAGAATAATTTTCTAAATAAACTTCTACTACTAATACTACATACTAGATTTTTTCTTTAGGTAATAACATAATGGTAATAAACAAAGAAAAATACCGAAAATAGAGGAAGATTTTACTGAATGGAATGCTGAAGTAGGAAGACGAAGAAATGATAGTGAACGTATGGAAAGATGTGTCCGAAGCGGAAAATGAACGTAATGATAAGAAAATCTGGCGGAGTATTGCGAATAAACAATAAAAATATCGTACTCGCCGAAAAAGGGTTAATAGTGCTTAATATTTATGCATGTGTGTGATTTTCTTTGATTCTATGTCGTAAAAGAAGTGATATACGATGCATGAAAATTTTCATTACTGACTACACATCCTAGTAATAGTTGAAACTTCTTGGGCTCTCCACTAGGTCAGATGAAGCGTTGCCTGCATTTCAATTGCTGACTGTTCCATCGTCCTCAGGGTGTTGAGTGCTCGAGTCAAGTTTTCCTCGTTTATATACATTCATCTTTGTGTCTTCTGTCTCCTGACCGTACGATAGCGGTCCACTGTGATAACTTCTCATTAACTGTAGCATGGGCTTCCATGATTGGCTAGGAGGTACCACCACGGTTAAAATTTTGCTTTACTAGTTGTATTTCTATGACTTTCTTACTCGACCTATCCCAAAATCCACTTATTAAGCAATACATTTTCTTTATCTTTTTCAAAGGAGAATCGTGGTCGAAGCTGTGCTCTGCAATCGCAGATTTGTCATCCTGATATCGCTTTTATGTTCTCGTTTACTCTAGCCCCGATAGTTCGGCCTGTTTCTCCGATATATGCTTTACTTCATTCATAGGAAACACGATAAACCCGTGGAGTCCTCTCTTCTGGATGGTCCAGTACATTTACAATCTGGTCGTAAGCTGCTTGTATGTGAAACAAAGGAACGATGTTCGTCAATTTACGGAAGATGGAAAAAAAGCGCAACATCGATAGAATGGCTTCCGCGGCGATTAGAAGATAATACCCATGAGTCAAAGCGCAACATTGTTTACAATTACTATTGTATGGCTATTCCTGACGTCAGAGAAAATGCTCACCCTCGATCCATGAGAAACAGGCCGATTTTAGATTTAATTTTCGCGGAAAAATGTTCGCCTTACGGGCTGGGAAATACGATACCTCATTTTAAAAATCAACTTTAACAAGCCAAAACCCTCTATAATCACAATACTCCTCCCATCTTAAACGTATTATCTCATAATTATCGCTCCTTATCATTATTTAGGATCCTTCCTTTGAGCGCGAGAGAACTGTTTTAAAACTGAGAATGCCTAATGTGCCCATCTTGTTTCCCGAACCACGGCATACTTTGTACTTTGCTCTTGTAGTAAAAGCACGAAAGAAACTCATTGCCCTACTTTAGTCAATGCTTTTGCTCGCTGTGTCTCCTTCCCGTGGGTGCTCTCGAATTTTTTTCCAAAAGCACTCAAAGGTCGACGCGTTTCCTTTCCGTTCGGTTGTCGACGGGTCTCACATTGACGCCCAAATCCTTTCTAGGACGGCGGGATTTCTCAAGCGTTTCCTCCACTCAACATGTTTCCTACACTTTTTGTGAAGAGTAAAACCATTGTGTGCTATGAAAATGCATTATAGTACGTAGTTCTGTAAACTTTTTCGAAGAGCGCCACGCGTGTGATTGGAGAAAATATTCGCGATCATTATACTTATGGAGTCAAGCACTCGCGGAGGCAAGGTCTGATCTTCGCTCAAATATAGTAATCGAGCGTTGGCAGGACACGACTTAGAAGTCGCAATCATTGCTGGAATATATAATCATCCTTATGTAGAGAAACGTTAGTGATACCCGCATTTAGTCTATATATGTTACCTTTTGTTAACTCTATGGAGCCCAAATATTACAAACATAAACCGAAACATTAAAACATAGGATGTATAATATAAGCTGAATAATGTAAATTTCACGTCTATTAGTAATTGGATTTCAGTACTTATGGTAATCTCTATATGACTACTTTGTACAAAGCTTCAATACATAATATAGTATGAACTTAAATGAAAGATCTTTTATTCTTTTCAACAAGATTTTCAATTTTGCGTTTTGAGTGAAATATTGTATTATTTTAATAAAATGTTCAACTCATCAAAATACGGTGAGAATTTCAGGTTAAGTACTTTAATTATCAGCAATTAATAGCAATCACATTATTAGGTGCTGTACTCCATTTTAAGCATATAGACTTCACCAAGTAAACATCGCTAGGATGAACGATTTTTTTTTCTTGTAAGGAGTATTCGTCATACTCCTTACATTGCTGTATTTAAAGTGGAAACTAATGAAAATTTTACATTGCTGTATTTAAAGTGGAAACTAATGAAAATTTTACATTGCTGTATTGAAAGTGGAAACTAATGAAAAATTTACATTGCTGTGTTTAAAGTGGAAACTAATGAAAATTTTCAGACAAAAATACTTAGCTAATAATCCACTTTTTCATATCTGGCCTAACTTATCACGATGTTCATATTCACAAGTTCCAAGAATAACAAAAAGGCTTGAAAATTAACATCTTAATGTTTAACTCAACCGTGTTTATTTTGAATTCAAGCTAAGGGTGGTATAGAAGTTCAAATCAACAGAAATTTCTTTTATTAAATCTTATCTTTATTTATTGCGCATTATAAAGGAGCTCTATTCTTCAAGCCCACGCATCGAAAGATGAAGGGAATGTATCTTAATGATAACAGTTGAAACATCCTCGATTCTAAGCAGATAGTTTGCAGTTTCCTCTTTGGGGAACTTGGTCCACTTCTTGGTCTACTTACGTAAGACGTGGAAGCTCGGGATGTGAGAAGAGTTTGAAGTTTCCGTGCAACGTCATTCTCGTTTCACATCTTCCATCGTAATTATATATGACCACGTGGTATTTGCGATACCAACATCTACGCCACAGAAATAGCGGTGGGAAGTTATTATATTTATATATAAGTCGTTTTTGGATTATTATTGCATTTTTGAGTGATAAAACTATCTGAAATTTTTATATACGTTTATTTGAAGACAATGGCTTGTGTTAAACTCAATGCTCTCCGTTTTGTGGATAATAAATGGTCAATAATTTGGACAGAAGCATAATGAAGTAAGTCACTTTTAGCATTAAGAGAGGGTAATGACGTTTGAATTATCTTTTTTTATTTGCTCCCTTGGGCCCATCTCCTTAAAAAGAGCTACAGATGAGTATCTACTCTGGCAATTAGGCTGCGACAAACATTTTCTTAGTTATTCTACTATTTTAAAACTAAAAATGTAGTTAAAGCAGAAGGTAATAATCAGATATTTATAAACTTTGTTGAGTTGAAATAATTTAATCTTGCTTTTGAGTTTAATTTAACGTTATAAAATAACAATTAATATAAATAAAGTATACAAATTAATTTAACTATTAATTTTGTGTTTAACTATTCATCCACATTTAACGGTCGAATCCCACTTTCTGAAGTTTGCAAGATGATTATGATTTTCTCTGTGAAGTTCAATTAGAATGTTTATAAGTAAGATAGTGATAAAGTAATCAGTCTCATTACTTCACATATAATGTAGATTAGCTTGTACTGTAAGATGGGTTCACTTCACATGTACTGTATTTCAGAGTTGATTTAATCAGAAAATTACACATTCATCTTGATCGCTCCTGTCGAAAAATATATAAATATGCAATAGAAATTATTAAGTTTTTGAAACTTTTAAGATAACTTAACTTAAATGTGATATTAAAAATATTGGAACATATTTATTCTCACCAAATTACCCATCCCCGTCTCCAAATGCAATCAAGCCACAAGTACGCCTCACTCGACAATTGGTGCGTTTCCTCGGAATTTTCTGACTGGAAATCTGCTCCTCGGCCAGCAGCTGCTCATTCATGCACGTATAAAGCTTGACACTCGCAGCGATCGCTAACGATCATGTACACCCGACCAGTGTACACGCATGGCTCTCTAACAGCCAAACAACTGAAAAATCAACATCCCCTAACGATATTTTGCGACGCGGAGGAGAAAGCCTACGTATACCTTCTGTTCCCTACCCGCACCATCTCTCTCTCTCTCTCTCTCTCTCTCTCTCTATGCTTTCACCTGGCAGAGGTTCCTTTGTTAATACACATAACATAGGAGTCTCCATGGATGAAATGTTGCTAACGACAAAAGCAACACTAGACTCCAGCTACGCATCCGATACACAAATTAAGCCTCTCCATTGGCTGTAATACGGTGGAGAGAAGGCCGGAAATACCACGAAAGGTAACTCTCCAGTGGCTCCTGCGTCATTCTCGCTCAGACGGCGCTTCGAGGGCATTTCCGCGAGTGACAGGAAAGTTTTGATTTTTCTTGTCGATGGTCTCTCTCGTGTCAAATTAGAAAGGGGCACAGTGAGATGATTCATTAGTTACAGAAACATTTTCCATCCTTCCCAATGTAAATAGAGGAGTCCGCCGTCCTGTTCGGAGGGCATTCTGCTACGCTGTTAGTTCAATTCATTAGAAGCGAAAACGAATCAAAATAAATACCCTCTGAGTCAAGAGGTTTCTCGTGCTATTGTTTGGCGACAGCAACTTTGACTTCTTCCTACGTACCTGCGATGAAATGTTTACGTGTTATTGTGACTCAACGAACGGATAGCAAAAGTCTAATAACAATGATGTGTGACTCAACGCAGGGTTTGATGAAAACGAGAGTAAGCGTTAAAAATTTTAACGAAATTTGAGAGCAAGGGTGTGAAAATTGAAACACATCACATTATTACGATGAACAATAGAAAACTCTATCGACAATTTTACTGTGTACCGTATTGCTCGTACCTGGATCTCATGAAAGAAGAACGTGAAAATATTCGAGGTTTTTGATATACATCTTTAAAGAATAATATCTGTTCAATGTGATTACTATTTTACCACGTGAGCCATACTTCAAACGATAGTCGTAATATAAAATATTACTAACAAATGTATGTTTGAAGCTTCATGGGTAAAATACGACGAAGATGACAATACTTTTTTATGGCTCTTTCTTATATTTCTGGATGTATAAGACACTGTTTAAAAAGAAATTTTCCTTGAATAACGTCATCGTTGATTGAGAAGTGCAGGCTAAGAGTTAGCATGCAGTTCGATATTTATATTTCCTTGCTGTTTGCTAACGATAGATAATAATAAATCTACCATCACTCTTTGGAAGTAAGTCTTTCACTCGGGTTTACTTTGTTTTTCTAAAATTCAATTCCTTATATATCGATTACCAACTGATTGTGATACTATCATTACTATCAATACACCAGTTGGTCCACCTGTCTAATTAAATGTATCATATTTTCATCTATTAAGTATTTTTACTAAAACTCTCTCTAAAATGACTGATTTGACTTTTAATGTTTGGTACCTAACAGCTTACTTTCCTTTTTTACCTACGTTCGACAGGAAAAGTTCGTTATCCGTTTATTTATACTGAATGTTTTCTTGGTTCTTTTTTAACTGTGACATTTTTTTTCTGAAGGTATTTCTAAGAATATGGGATTTTCTCCGTTAACCTTCACTAGAGGTAATTGTATCCCACTGGATTTCGTTTTGTGAGATACTCATGATAATTACAAACGAGTTTATTATTAAAATATATCTGAAGTCACGAATCAGAAATAATGGTTCCAATTTATGAGTCAATCTTTAATCTCAAGGAAGAATGGACTTGAAAACTGGAATGGACTTGGACTTGAGTCTGACGGGACCGGGAATCGAACCCGGGCCTCTGCAAGTTGAGCTATCCAGGCTAATATTCTGGAAATGTCGAAGAAATCTTCTGCCGGGATAGCTCAACGACAGAGCACCCGGGTTCGATTCTCGGTCCCGTCAGACTTTTTTCAAGTCCATTCTTCCTTGGGATTTTTCCTGGGTGTGCACCATCCAGCTATAAGTCATCCTTACCAGTTTCCTTAATCCTTTTCCCTTTTAATAACATTATTGGTTTATACACACATACAGTTAAATACACAGATAGATTTAATTAAAGTTAAATTAATGTTGATAAAACTGTAGTAGCTATAAATCATTGCATTCCTCTTCAAAACAGTTATTGTTTACATCTTTATTAGCAATGAAATTTAAGAGATGAAAATGATAGCAATCAAAAATGAATTAATGATTTCAAAGTTTCACCTTTAATATCAATACATCCACAATACTTTATCCCCTAATGCATAAGAAAAATTCTCTTATATAAAGTAAACTTTTCTTCTCATCGTCGTAATTAAATCTCGATGAACATGTCATCGGAGAACGGTTCCGTCACCAAGAATCCCCTATCGCTAGAAAAGGCCAGTGTGATACATATTTATCGTCATTCCTATCACGTCTCCATGGCAGGATTCCGGTGTCTACGAGCAGGAAACTTTACAAACTCAGCGATGGATAACCGGGGAAAACATTCACGAAAAGAGAGAAAGTTTTCCCTTCCGTTTTATTTCACGCGTAAAATTTCCCCAACTCGTTTGTATTCGATAGTCGCAACAGCAGTTCCCCAACGTATCAACAAAGATCCTCCTTCGGAAAGTGTTCATTCCTTGTGTCCCAGTGTTTCTCACAAGGATTTCCTCCCTCTCGTTCGGTTTCCTCTCGTGTCGTCCGCTAGTTTTCCTGCTGAGGGAATCGCTCTGGGGACCGAGCGAACTGCCGTGCCCGAAGCGCATTTCCCCACAAAACTTTTTCCTCAACCGTGCATAACGGCTCTGCTTTTCTTCCCATCTTCCACCTCATGATCCCCGGATGACCACTCTCTCATTCCATGCGTGAGTTTTCCACCGTATTTCCCTCAACAACGTCACCTCCTTTCCATATGCGCCCCTCCTCGGCGATTCTGCGAACTACGATGCTCTTTTCAAACTGCCGATACCGTCAGGGGTTCATCTGATATTTCCTCACGCCCACTGAGTCCGAGAAATAAAATTAGCTGAATAATTATTCTTCCGAGTGATGGACCTGTCCCTAAACTTCCCTGAATCCCCTTTCCAAAGGGTCGAAAATTTGAAACTTCCGGTTTACCTACTCCTTTGATTTCCCTAATTTTTTATTATTTTTTTTGCTTGCAAGCTTACCAGCTTTCAGGGTTGTGGATTTTATGACGTACTTTATCGTACCAAATCACCAAGAATATTGATAACTATTGTTACTGTACGTTAATAATGATAATCCGGTAGAGCGGAGGGTAAGGGAACGGGAAGTTTATCCAATGATATAGCGAGTAGTATGTGGACTAATTATTAACATGAAATATTACACTAATAAAGTGGACCATAGCTTGTGGTTTAGCAACATTTCTCTGCTACTCGATAACGGTTATTCAAACCTGATTGAGAGCTCCAAAGCGTAGCTTTGGAAATATTGATATTTTCACGAATAGGGGTTCTGAATAATTTACCGAATAGCTGCTAGGATGCATGGATCAACAAAGTTGGAATCCATGGAACAGGGTACGAAATTCTCGTAATATTTTCCTTCTAATAATTCTCAAATCAAGTTGTTGAAAGCATTACCCTTGAAGCTCTATTGCCAAACAAAAGAGCATTTATATTCCAAATAATAATTAAACATGTAAGGAATTAATCGTTCTCTAAACTTTTGAAGGTTACTCAAGAGGGATCAGTCCGACTGACTATCAAAGAAAGCCTAAAAGTATAGTAGATTAAACTGAATTTTTCCACGGAATGTAATATACTTACTCGAAGAATGTAAGACCTATATTTGGATCATTCCGTGTCTAGATATTACTATCTGCATTAACGAAATGATCTGGTGAACTAAACATATTTTTTTTCTTTTATATTAGAAACCTACAAATCGCTATTTTTCTCTCGAATTAAATCTTGAATAGTTTCGATATGATATTGTATCAATCAATATGGTCGTTTTAAATTTGAGGTCAAATCAAATTGAAAACGACAATTGAAAGCTGTAACAATTTCAAATCGTTGCATCTGAAGTAAAATGTGAGCGAATCGCAGAGCTTTGTACTTCGATTTCCTTGAAAACAACATAACCTAAACGCTATCAAAAAATATATATTAAGAAAATGTCTACCTTATAAACATGATTTTTGTGTGTGTGCTATTTAGTAAAAAGTTGCAATTCAAAATTTTACAAAAACCATACAGTCCAGAATCAACTATCTGGCAGAAATAAACTAGCCCTTCTCTTCCATGATGCAAAGGTTCAAAAGATTCCAGTTAAAAGATTTATTTCGGTACTCATTCACTGTAACTTTAATGAGTACACTGACAATATATTTGCTCATTTACTTCATCGTTTAAATATAATTTTGCTTCGATCCATGCAAATGGAAGTTATTGGTTGAATGAAAAACTAACTCACATAGAGCAATGATTATAAATTTTTCGGGAAGGATTTAATATATTGAGATCAGGGGCTACTTAAATCCGAAAAGAAACATATTAATGGAAAAACATATTTATTGCTACATTAGTATTAAACCACAATAAGTACTTAAGGTAAGACTTTGTGGTAGGAAGGCAAAACGAACTGACAAAATGAAAACAAAACGTTTACCCGTACAACACGAACATTTATTCAGCCACCTAGGTTTAGACGCGTCGCGGCATCATCAAGCCTGATGATTTAAGAGAGGGAAAAATAATTTATCAGCGATTGAAAAATAACTTAAAAACCATATCTGACCAAATACCAGAACCTAAAACAAGGACTTTTTGAAATCGTCTGATACGGGAAAAGATTTCGCTTAAGATCACAATAAACTTCAGAGCAATTTTCTAATACAATGTATTGTGTAGAGTCAATATTTTTGGAAACAGTCATCCCAAAATTACGTGAATTTATCAAAATGCTCCTGCAGCGAAGAAATCTTCGCACGTGTTTTAAAAACTGAAAGTTATTCAAACATAGGCGAAACTATTTTTTCACAGAAATTTCATTTATCGTTCTAGTAGCTCACCTTGAGGTGATCTAATAACGTCTGAGAATCGGAAAACAGAGAATCGACCAGAGGAATAATCTAGAACCTGTTTAATGAAAATCTTAACATTGTGGCGATCAGATGATGGTTTTATTTCCAGGTAGACAGATTTGAACGGAAATTACTTAGTAGGTCTTCTTTGGAGGATTATGAGGTGGAAAGCTGTACGAGCCGCGCTATTCCAAAAAAAACAACTTTTTTTGCGCTCTTTTCTGTTTGTGCTCAATATCTACTAAAGTATGCGTCTCATAGGAAAAGTTAATCAATTTTACATTAAAGTACATAAAATTCGTCACTTTTTAAACCCAGTTTCAACTCTAAGAATCAACTCTCTAATTCTATTCATATATGTCCGAGATATTGCTCTTCAAATATTGGCCATTTTTACAAAAATTAAAATTTTTAGTTTTAGTCTTGTATCTTGCCAAATATCGGGAGAAATAACAATTTCACGACTACATTTATAAGAAATAAATGTGTAGCAAATTTAACAAGCTTTCATTTGAATCCAAAAAGACGCTCGTAAACCCAACAGTTCCTTCGAGAATGGCATAAAAGTAAAATTTTGCAAAAGTGGATTTCTGAAAAGAAACGAATACAGCAATTTTGAGCACAACAAATATGAAAGACATGCTAAGGAAATAAGTTATTAGTAAATTTTGCATTTAGTATGTCTTCGAGAATAGCATAAAAGTAAAATTTGCAAAAGCGGATTTCTGAAAAGAAACGAATACAACAATTTTGAGCACAACAAATATCAAAGACATACTAAGGAAATAAGTTATTAGTAAATTTTGCATTTAGTATGTCTTTGATGTTTGTTGGGCTCAAAATTGTTGTAGTATTTTTTTTCAGAAATCTACTTTTGAAAAATTTTTCTTTTATGCCATTTTCGAAGGAACTATTGGGTTTACGAGCGTCTTTATGAATCCGAATGAAATATTACTAAATTTACTATACATTCATTTGTTATAAATTTCCTAGTGAAATGAGTATTTCTCCCGATATTTGGCCGTAAGCTGTCCCCTCCTCCCGATTTGTGAGGAGAGGACAGCTTAAGGTAACAGGAGGAATTTAATTAGGAAGATGATTCAGTAAGCTTCCTTTCTGCAACAGTCAAATATTTACATTAGCCTTATGAAAATATGCTAAAACAACTGACTTATTTCCCTTGGTAATGATTTTAGATTTATACCCCGCGATCCGCCAGTGGCATATGGCATGGGATGCATAGATGAAGAAATTGAAAGAGAAAAAGTCTGCCGCGACCGGGAATCGAACGTCTCCCACTTACCGGGTTGTTCTTCTTTCCCGGAAGAGAGCACCCGCCCGGAAACTGGGAGACCCGAATTCGATCCCCGGTCGCGGCAGACTTTTTCTCTTTCAGTTTGTTATCTAAATTAAAGCATGTTAACCACGCATTTCTCACTGTTTATGGGGTGCATAGTTTCGTAATTAACACCTTACCTACCCTACCCTGCCCTAATAATCTGCCCTATTGGTTTCTTGATGCCATGCAGAAATGATGACCAGAAATAGCTATTATTTTTAGTGATATCTTCCCTTGTAAAGCTTTTTCAATGCCACTCGTGCTTGTTTTTCACTGAAATTACATCTTTTACATTGCTTAAAATTCTAAAATTTTCGAAAAACCTCCTTCGTTAATCTATTCTTCTAACCTGGAGCGAGTTTCTGAGCAGAACTTGTCTCTTTGAATTGACTTATTGTAATACTCGAATATTTCTCCCTCAAAGCCTCTCTCTTTCAGCGCTGTCTTGATGACAACCAATGTTATGACGTGGATACTTAGGGTTCATTTCAGTCATGCGTTTATGTTTACACAGCCAAATTAGCTCTGGATTACTATAAACTGGGAGGAATACTCAAACCGTAATCCTTGGAGATCTCACAAGTGTTATCAACACCTCGGCACTTGCTAGTATTAGCTTTGCAACTCGGATGTGGGTTGATATTCTGTTTGTTTGCTTGCATAGTAGGAAGCGCTGGGAGTGGATGTCACGAGAGATTGTGTGGGTATGCAGAAACGCTCTCACATGTCTTAAGGAAGTATAGTTATCTTTTAATAACGTCCTGTGAACCAGAATTTCACTTTGATCGATTTCTTATCGTGGACTATGCAACTCTGCAACGGATCATCTGATATTAAGATATAATCACATACGCTTTGCACATTCTCAAGTCATAGAATCGTTATGATTAATTTTCAAGACTCAACTTACCGAATTCGTCGCTAAGACGGCAAAGGAAATTAGTTTGTGGTACGTCAAAGATGCTATCCCTCTAAGCCGTTTAGGTAAGTTTCGCTGAAATCTAGGTAGTTACTGAGTTTTAGTATAGCTCGCAGATTTTGATATGAAGGAAATGACGTGATCTATTTACAGCGTTGGGTACCCATTTACTATATTTGGAATCTTGTAATCAATTTCAAACGATTTCCGGAATAATATAAAATATATATACAGGAACAATTTAATGTGTGGGATATTTTATCATAAAAGACGTTACAGCTTCATTCTTTTCGCTTTGATCTACAAAAAAATGTTCATAAAAACTGTATTTTAGTGCAAAATTTAGTTATTAGGTTAGTTAGTGAGTCGGTATACAAAATTAAACAATGCAACAGTCTTCGATACCAAAAGTTCTTTGTATTTCCCTAAATTGGATTTTGTTTCGTTCTTATAAAAGTTTTAGTTTTAATTGTGCCTGACAGGTAGCGATGAAGTAGAAATCGATAAAATAAATACAGTTTACAGAGTTAGGCATAGTTCAGTGAAATTTTATAATAGTACATTATTTCTTTTCCACAATCAGCAATAAACCATAGAAAAAGCAAACAATGTTTCTTATTCCATTTCTTTCTGAGATACAAATAAACTTGAGAAAAAGTACGGAAACTTCCTATTCATTTGGTTATTGATCAATTCCCTGCAAAACTCTAATAATAGAGTTATTTTACAAATTTACCAGTGATTTAATATTTGCTTTGATATATATATATCT
>KZ308958.1:138358-183459 GCA_000376725.2 Ladona fulva
TTATGAAAGAGGGATTGCAGTATTTTCTTGATGCAGGCAAATCCTGAATAGTTGAATTTTTAATCGGTTTCCTTTTGACGGTGTTAATATCTTTTTCGCTCAAATAATTCTGCAAAGCAACTTTTTATTCGCTATTTTTTTCTTCATCAGTTCGAATAGCAAACCATTATTTTCATCCTGACCTTTAATGCAGCTCTTTTGGTCCGAAGTCAAAGTAGTGCGAGGGTTGGCTAGCGGCAGAACTTTCCTTCTTCATTTTTTCAATCTCCCCACAAGCAAAAATCTTTCCGTACATTTCGGGGTTTTTGCATTAAAGAAAGAGGGTAATCTTGCAATAGAGGAATATCTCTCACACAACGGGAGAATATGGGCCAAGAAGGAAACTGCACATTATGAAAGGATAAAGTCGTTATTGGTAAAAGTTCATTTGGCTAAAGGGTGTCCTCTCTGACGTCAGATCCCTCGTCAAAGAAAACATTATGTCTTGCATCTAATTACAACGCTTTAACCCCTTCTCATTTCATCTCCTGACCTCTCTCGCAAGTATCCACTTCCATTAGCCGTCCTTCACATCAAAGGACGTTCCTCTTTTTATTTCCGACTCCAATTTTCGCGTCCTCTTTCGACGCGAATTCGGTCTCTTTCCCTTTTTATCAGCTCCTAATCTCTCACATCAACCCGCCGTTCTGCATCTCTTTTCGTTTCCCGAAGTCAGGGAAATGGATTCGGCTGATAAAAAAAAGATCTTTGTTCCTCTCTTCCCCTCAAACATCTCGACCGAGATTTTTCCGGCCTCCCTCCCTTTCCGCACTTTCAAAGACACTTTTCGCACTCTTTTTTAAAAGCTTCAGCCCCGTACCCAAGCGCTCCTCTCCAGAGATTTAATAAAAATATCTCTCTCGCACACTTGACATGCATGACGCCTTTTATTTCTGGTCTCTTCGCTCCTCAATCCGTCACCATCTGGAATTCGCTCATGTAAATCTGTCGCGAGTGTCCCTATCTGTTATCGAAGGCCACGGTCAACTCATCACCTTCCATTAATTTCATTTTTCATGGATTTCCATGAATCACGTAGGGTTTGTTCGCGTGGTGATAAACGTTGAATATATGCCAGCTGCGAAAATCTAATTTTCGATTCAAAGACGTCGGTAATCACTTAGTTTTCCTTCCAGATTATTCTTTCTAACATTGTGTTGTTCGTCAGAGTTTGCTCTACGCTAAACGTGTACACACAATACCTTACCAAATTTTTTCCAACCGATCGTCCAATATTTGCGGGATGCTTGATGGATTTCGACACTAGTTTCCGATTGCAATTATCAATGGCTTCCATAAATGAATCTGTTACAGATAGATCGAATTTATTGAAACATTCGTCAAAAATATAAAATGACCTAATAACCATTCACGAAAGATATGAAATATATAAAAGCTTTGAAAATCCGTTCCAGTTTCTGCCAAATTAAGGCATAATCACCTGATAGTGATCTAAGTTTACCGAAACCGGTATAGCTGTTTAATATTTTTCTGTAAATCTGTATCGGGCATTTCTAATAATAATAAGTTTCGTCTACCACCTATCTAAATTGCTCAGCGTGACGTATGCCATTTAGTTTAAAATTATAAATTACATTATTTTCTAGTAACCCTGATAAAACTCCGTAATCTAAGCGACCATATCAATTTTAATTCTGTCAAAATGTAATCAAATCAGAGGAGATTGAAGGTAAATTAAAATATTTTCTCATTGATAGATCTCTTTTCTGGACTAAAATCTTGTTGTGGTAACAGAGTTTGCGTGCTCCTATGACCTTGAGAAGTAAACTAAAATGTATGAAGATGGGAAGGGGCCTGACGACTTTACTGAGACGATTCTGATTCCACTAGAGATAAAGATAAATACCACGGAGTTTCTAGATTATTATACAACCAGTTCAATATCTTATGCGGTAAAGTTATTTTAATGGTTTTGAATGGAATAATTGAAGGAAAATTAAGGGGAAGATTGGAGAGGAAGAGTTCAGTTTTCAGACCCGGAAAGAAGCGAGGGATGAAATTGGGTTTATGAGGGTACTTGTAAAACGCAACCTGGAATTTAAAAAGGATGCGACGAGTGAACTTTGGCTCAATATTTCTCTCTGATGAAAATATGACGGTTAAATCTTGTGGAATATGCTTTGGAGAGACTGCGTTTTTCCGAAGCCTGAAACATTCCTTAGACGTCTGTCATTCCCTTCGTGTCTATGCTTTGCAAACATTGGTTTCAGACACACAAACGTAATTTCTATAGCACGTTCCTTTATGTGATTGGTTCATCGCTACAGTACGATAAATATTTTGATTAATTAATCTTGATCGGTAAAGAGCGGCATTGAACCTCCCAGCGTCAGATTAATCTAAAATATAACGCTGAGGTTACCAAAGATTGTATCAAACAAATATGAGTTATTGCCAGACGTCTACCGAAATTCAGTTTTCCTGGCCTTGTTAATATTTTTAAACGCGTAATTAAATAAAGATATGCTAAATGGCAAAATATCTAAAGAATAATTGCTAACATTTCTCGATTTGAATTTAATTTTATGAGTGAGTAGGTTTGCTCACTTTTGCTCTGAGTCCGGATGTAACGGAAAGTGAAAATCATTGTGAGAGAACAAAGGCTTCGTGAAATTAGGGAACAGTAGCAGCTTCACCCCAAACGAATCGAAAAGGAGAGAAGGGCGTTGTTTAATGTTTTAGAAATTATTGAAATTACAAACTGTTAAGTATAAACCTTCCCACAATCCTTCTCATCTCCCTCCTAAGTATGAGTTTCCCTTAACCACTCACCACCTCTCCTTCCAACCCTCCCCCGCTACCCTTTGCAATTTACACTAGGTTATCTTCCACTCCTGCATCTGATTATGCTCCTCCGGTAGCGAAATCAGTTGTCCTAATTAAACCGTATGGAAAATTAACCAAGTCTTTTTCCTCTAAAACACAGCAAGCAGATCAACAGAGCATCAGTTCTTTTTTTCCTTATTCAGCTTGACCCTTAAGGAAATGATTTTGATCGTAAAAACAAGAGCGATATTTAAACAATATCTAAATAATGGTTAAGACGCCAGTCTCCGGAAAGTATTTAAAAAGAACACCTTATTTCATTTCCAAATCAAGATAAAAAGAAGAAAATAGACTCTGTCTTTGCATTACCATGAAACCGAGAAATTCTCGTTGATTTTGAGATAGCGTTCAATAGTTTGAATCTTTAGGAAAATAACGGCGAAGAAAAAAATATGATGATGGTGGATGAAGCCGGTGCTAAATGAAAATTTGTTGTTGGAAAGTATTATCCATTTTGGTCTGGAGGAATGCTCTTAAATAGTTAATAATAAACCGCAAGGGAAATTCTTATTTACCCTTGAACCTTTCACAGAAAATTCTCTATAATTTTGGAATGGCGAATTACAAATAAAATTTTCACTCGTAGGCACCGGGGAGATTCGAACTCCCGATCTCCTGTTTACTAGACAGGCGCTTTAACCAACTAAGCCACGGCGCCTTGGTGGTATTGTCGTCGACTCTTCTGTTCTTTGTTGTTAAGCAGTAGAGAAGTAACTTCTATTTCAAGATCTATTAACGTAAATGTCTCTCTAACGTAAATATAGATTACTTTATTTTTTGTGTTCTATTTTAATTAATTGTTAATGTTTCTTACTGTGCTAACTTGTTACTGCACATTAAAATCGGTAAATTGTTATGTTAATTTTTTCATTCATTCATTTTTGCATTCATGCCTGCGGATAGCCATCTGGGTAACGCGTTCACTAATTATTTTGCTAACTTGTTACTGCGCATTAATATCGATAAATTGTTATGTTTAATTTTNTATTTTATCGATATAAAAAAGTTTTTGATAGAGTCCAAGAACCAAAATTGATGAGCATTTGAAAGAAAATTGGATTTGACTGGAAAGGTAGGCGTTTGGTTCACAATTTATGTTAAAATCAAACAGCGTGAATAAGAATAGCTGATGGTGAATCAGATTGAGCAGAGTTAGGGAGGGGGATAAGACAATGCACCCCATTATCAATATCGCTTTTTGGCATGCTTCTTGAGGAAATCATGAATAAAGCTTGGAAAGTAATAGACCAGGGAGTAAAAGTTGGCGAAGAAGTGGTGAAGTCAGTAAGATTTGCAGACGATAAAGCTATTACGTGAGATCCCGAAAGGGTTTTACAAATAATAATAGTTGCACTAAACGATAAGTCATTCGTCAGTCATTTATAAGTCATTTGTGGGAATTACTACGTTTAAGGAAATACGTGATAGAGTAAAAGAGGCAGATTACAAGGGTAGGCACGACCACAAATACAAAGTTAGATGCATTAACCAAAGAACCGATAATAGGAAATACTCTTTTTTAAATAGAACTATCGAGGAATGGAACAGTCTACCTGCAGAAGTCTTTGAGCCTTTCCCAAAAAATGTCAAATGTTTTATGAAATGTATAAGTAAAACTAATAAGATGACGAGTGAGACTGCGTATGACGAAGTGTGAGACGAGTAGGGGATCGCCTGGTAGGGTGATGTACGGTGGGGACTTCGTGGGCCCCGTGACCGCTACGGTAGCCGTGAAGGCATATCAGGAACCCTGAAAAATCTTACGTGATAAGTGTTATCGACAAGTTGCTATAATGCTGTTTAGGGGTAATTTTCAGTTAAGGTATACGTATTGTATATATTTTAATGTATATATTTTAGTGTTTGTAATGTTTGTGATGTAAAAGTATAATTGAAGTTGTAATTGTGATTAGAGTAGTTTTTAAACAATTGTAGTTAATTGACGGGTAGATAGTTACCAATTTTTTGTATTTGTTTATGTGTAACTAAGCCATATTGTATGTAATAGTTCCGTAATGCACGGTAACTAAACGTCGCCACCGGACGAAATGTCTAACTGCGGCGGTATTGACTAATAATAAAAATAATATAAAGAAGAGGATTTTGGAATGATATTAAACGTAAGAAAAACTCAAGTAACGATATTTACCAAAGAAATGAAATCCATGTTAACGACCAGGGTAGATGGGGGAAACTACAACAGGTAGATACATTCTCTTACTTGGGTAGTGTTTTCTCTCGGGATGGAAAGTGTACAGATGAGGTTCAAAATAGAGTGGCATTGCCTAAGGAAGCTTTTATGAAGCGAAGAGAATTAATGACAAAGGGTCTCGATAAATGAATCAGAAAAAGATTGCTAAAATTCTTGCTGTGGAGTGTGAGTTTTGCTGTATGGGTGTAAAACGTGGCCTTCGAGAGTGGGTATAGCGTTAAATGGGAGTTGTACCTTGGAAAAAGAAATACATGGTCGAGAAGGAAAGGATATTCATTGAATTAACTAAGGGTCGACAGAGGATATGGTTGGGTGAGATATTGAGATGAGAGGGATTGCTGAAGAATGCAAATTAATATATTTGGTTATGCCTAATTATGATTATGTAAGGGAAAAGACAGGGGAATGCATAAGCAAAAGATATAAATGTATTAGATGACATTAAGGATGGGGTAAGTTACCAAGAAACGAAAGAAATAGTGTTAAAAAGGGTATAATGAGGCATATGAATTCACCGAAAGGTGAAACATTTGTGGATTGATTGATTTTATCTCCAATGTAAAGACTCTTTAGTATCTTCTTACAGTTATAATAATAATAATATTTATTAATAATTCTCTGGGGGACACCGATAAGAGAACAAAATAAGCATAGTAGCGTACCAGCTCACATAATAGTAAATAACACATCAGTACGAAGATGACAAAATAATCAGAATCAATTGAATGCCAGTTACAAAAAATAATAAATTTATAAAATATCGAAAGGAACAGACAAACGGTACAACATGGAAATATACAATCGGGTTACCCTGTAAAAGATGAGTCAAACACGGGAGATGATGAAAATATAAGATTATTTTTCCATATTTCCACAATCATCTCGATTAATGACCAGTTTTATTAAATAATACGCTGTCTTTGAATGCTGGAGTGGATGCACAGAAATCTTGGCTCATCGCCAATAAAATGGAGAAAAACATTCAAATTATTTGGTACATGCTTCGAGAAATATTTTCCATCAAACTTTAATGGTGAATATTCAGTCGTACTGAAAATTATTGAAGTGATATAAAAAAAGATGTTGAGCTCACTGATAAACATTTCGTTGGATCACGCGCAGTTCGGGAGGATTTTCTTTGTTTTGATTTGCTCTGTAGAACTCCATGCTGCTCATCCCTTTTGAAGTCTCCGGATGAAGTCCATGAACACTATCGCTAATAATTAGACTGCATTTTTCCTGGAATATACTGAATGCAAGCCCCGAAGGTTCGCTTGAGAGACCGTTCAGTACGGAAAAATATCAAGTGTGTTATTAGTGACGTCTTTCTACGTAGTCATGCTTTATAATATTGAATTTCCATCGATTTTTAGTTTCATGCGAACCATGAAGTTCAAATGCAACCCTAATAGCGCAGTCTCTATAATTAAGGTAATTAGAAAACGTCGGAGATGCAAGGTCAATTCTGAGGAAAAGAGGAATGGTGCGGAGCTCTCATCGGCAGAATTCGGAAGCTCTGGTCTCTGCTGTGAATATGATTCCGAGAAATTTCTCACATTGCGAATCCCTCATTATGCTCATTCTTTCATATCTGAGAGAGAGTTCAGATATACTTCACTCCGCGTTTCAGTAGTGTTTTATTTTTAAATTCTGGGAAGCCGTGAGCGTGTATATGTCCCGAAAAAATAGGCAAGGTTTATCAGGTATTTCCGCGGAACTTCATTATTTTAATAATGGCTCTTTCTATATGATTTTAATGATAAATATTACTATAAATGTCACACAATATTGACATATCTTTTTTATTCAAACTGCAAATTAATATTTTTGGTCGATTCTGCGTATTGGTATATTTTTTCACCATTTGAGTGAAATACTGTTTTATTTTCATAATAGTGGGCCTCAATTTTATGCTATTTTTTTATCAATTTGCTTCAGCAATATGCTGCAGTAACGGCATATTTTAGCTACAAAATGGGAATTCTCAGTTATATGAATGCACTCTGCTAGGTAAATATTAGTATTTAAAATCGCTGTTCCTATAACATATTTCCATCGCTCTCTTTTCTCTTTGTTTTCCATCAGTAACATGAACATCAAGTGACGATAGACATTTTTAATTTTTTCAAAATGTATCCGTGTCACTTATTGTAATACGAATTTTAATGTATAATATACATTTATGATTGTATTGTATATTCTATTCCTGTCACATTTAAGTAAAAGCAATATCCTGTTCGACTAAAATTTTCTATCAATCGTAAAATAAATATGAAATTGAAATAATTTTATCACGATTTATACAAGATACACGATAATTATAAATAATTGTTTTACTCTTTTCAAATAAACCTTTCGAATCGGTGTCTAAAACTCTTAGAAATATTTTATTGCGATGATTTCCGTGAAATTCCTCCATCTGCATTTGAAATTAATTACGCTGATATTAATTTAATAGTTTACTACTCCATTTGATTCCAAGTATCAACCCATCATTCGTTCATTTTGATCCTGACTTATTAAGTCGTTAATTAAAAATTCTCTATCTGCAAGTATTTGCAATAATTCTCTATTTGCAAGTAATCGCACATATACTAACTTAATAGCACCTACTAATACTTTTAATTTTTATGATGAATTTTCCTTTTTTACGAATCCAATTGATTTCAAGTTTCTGTCTGTCGCTGCCCATTCTAACAATATATAGCGTTTATTCATTGAAACGTGGCCGTCATTTATGGGATAGTTTCTCTCATCGCCCAGCGCACCAAGAAGGAATAAACGGCAACCCAAGTTTTAACAGAATAGGTCGCCGTCTGATCCGGCGGAGTTAACCCAGAATTTCAAAGTGGGCCGCTTCAGTCCCCATGTGGCCCTCTAGGTACAGAGGTAAAAAAAAGGAAAGCAGTCCGGCGACACCTGCCTTAAAAATATCACCCTTCATTCCCAAGGAAGTTTGACGTCCGACGGATGTGGAAACCAATTTTCAGGTGACATCTGCGAATCGGGGACGCGTTTGTACCTTTTTTTGGGCGGCCTAACAGTTGTGTGTCTCTCCGCCACCTCGTTCACATCTTCCCTCTTTTGTGGAGAGGATTCATGGAGGTTCGTCGACCCCTCTGCTTTTTCTCCTTACATCAAGGCCTGATCGATATTTCTTTCGGCTCGTCTAAAACAGAGAATGCGCGGTGAGGAACGGAATGGCTGTGTTTGTACGGAAACGGTCCACTTTATCAGAGGGCGAGGCCTCTTTGTTAAAATATGAGAAGCGAATTACAGAGGGAGAGCGGCGCGTGGAAATTGGGGGATCAGAGGTTAAATTTTGTGCGCGCAAGGGGATGAGCATTGAAGCATGCGCCGCTGTGACTGCGTTTCTTTTCCTTCGCTTTGCCGTTCCGAGAAATGCATCGTGTGTGAATCTTTCCGACCTCCGAGGTTAAATTTACACAGGCGCGGTATTCAGGTGGAGGAAATTTAAAAAGGATGCGACGAGTGAACTTTGGCTCAATATTTCTCTCTGATGAAAATATGACGGTTAAATCTTGTGGAATATGCTTTGGAGAGACTGCGTTTTTCCGAAGCCTGAAACATTCCTTAGACGTCTGTCATTCCCTTCGTGTCTATGCTTTGCAAACATTGGTTTCAGACACACAAACGTAATTTCTATAGCACGTTCCTTTATGTGATTGGTTCATCGCTACAGTACGATAAATATTTTGATTAATTAATTTTGATCGGTAAAGAGCGGCATTGAACCTCCCAGCGTCAGATTAATCTAAAATATAACGCTGAGGTTACCAAAGATTGTATCAAACAAATATGAGTTATTGCCAGACGTCTACCGAAATTCAGTTTTCCTGGCCTTGTTAATATTTTTAAACGCGTAATTAAATAAAGATATGCTAAATGGCAAAATATCTAAAGAATAATTGCTAACATTTCTCGATTTGAATTTAATTTTATGAGTGAGTAGGTTTGCTCACTTTTGCTCTGAGTCCGGATGTAACGGAAAGTGAAAATCATTGTGAGAGAACAAAGGCTTCGTGAAATTAGGGAACAGTAGCAGCTTCACCCCAAACGAATCGAAAAGGAGAGAAGGGCGTTGTTTAATGTTTTAGAAATTATTGAAATTACAAACTGTTAAGTATAAACCTTCCCACAATCCTTCTCATCTCCCTCCTAAGTATGAGTTTCCCTTAACCACTCACCACCTCTCCTTCCAACCCTCCCCCGCTACCCTTTGCAATTTACACTAGGTTATCTTCCACTCCTGCATCTGATTATGCTCCTCCGGTAGCGAAATCAGTTGTCCTAATTAAACCGTATGGAAAATTAACCAAGTCTTTTTCCTCTAAAACACAGCAAGCAGATCAACAGAGCATCAGTTCTTTTTTTCCTTATTCAGCTTGACCCTTAAGGAAATGATTTTGATCGTAAAAACAAGAGCGATATTTAAACAATATCTAAATAATGGTTAAGACGCCAGTCTCCGGAAAGTATTTAAAAAGAACACCTTATTTCATTTCCAAATCAAGATAAAAAGAAGAAAATAGACTCTGTCTTTGCATTACCATGAAACCGAGAAATTCTCGTTGATTTTGAGATAGCGTTCAATAGTTTGAATCTTTAGGAAAATAACGGCGAAGAAAAAAATATGATGATGGTGGATGAAGCCGGTGCTAAATGAAAATTTGTTGTTGGAAAGTATTATCCATTTTGGTCTGGAGGAATGCTCTTAAATAGTTAATAATAAACCGCAAGGGAAATTCTTATTTACCCTTGAACCTTTCACAGAAAATTCTCTATAATTTTGGAATGGCGAATTACAAATAAAATTTTCACTCGTAGGCACCGGGGAGATTCGAACTCCCGATCTCCTGTTTACTAGACAGGCGCTTTAACCAACTAAGCCACGGCGCCTTGGTGGTATTGTCGTCGACTCTTCTGTTCTTTGTTGTTAAGCAGTAGAGAAGTAACTTCTATTTCAAGATCTATTAACGTAAATGTCTCTCTAACGTAAATATAGATTACTTTATTTTTTGTGTTCTATTTTAATTAATTGTTAATGTTTCTTACTGTGCTAACTTGTTACTGCACATTAAAATCGGTAAATTGTTATGTTAATTTTTTCATTCATTCATTCATTTTTGCATTCATGCCTGCGGATAGCCATCTGGGTAACGCGTTCACTAATTCTTTTGCTAACTTGTTACTGCGCATTAATATCGATAAATTGTTACGTTTATTTTTTCATTCATAGGCTTGCGGATAGCCATCTGAGTAACGCGTTCAGCTCCGGTGAAAGCGGGTCGGGGTTCCGTTCTTGTTGGGGGCTCACGTACAAAATTAGTTTAATTAATTTATTTTCATAGAGCAATTTTAATTTAAGCTGTGGAAATAATTTAAATTTTACTATCGCTACTAAATTTTATTTAACTCAAAGTATGCTATTTCCATTTCATTTATAAATAAATATAAAAATCCTCTGCTGTTACCTATACATAATTGCATTTTCCCTATAAAAATAATAATTTTGTCCCTATATCTAAAACAATGGTGCCTCAAGCATTTAAAAGGTAATTAGCTTCAAAATCAACTGTTGAATTAACATATAATGGTCCAAATAGCACAACTGTAAGTATAATTGATGACATTTATAGTGGTCATTGTGAGTAAATCATTTCAGAGAGAGAACCATTTGAGGGTTTCAACTTGGAAGCGTTTTGCATGCCGAGCAGAGTAAGAAATCATTCAGGAAGCAATGCGAAGAGAGTTTGGGTCTTACGAGTCCACACAGTTAAGTTAAAAGCGTTCACTGCCAAATGGCGTTTACCATAGTTATCTGCTAATGAAGGAGGGAAAAGATTTCATCAGAAAAAAGGGAAGGAGTCATTTCAATTGTTTGAAAGCGGCTAACGCAACACTTCGGTGTCGTGTGGAAGGATACTACTTAAGACGATTTGCAGGTCACTGAGAGGACATACTACGGGAAGCTATTTCCGAGAAAGCGGTTAAGTGTAGAGAATGTCCGTGAATCTACTACTCATAAAATCAATTCGAAATAAATTATCAATTCAATTCAGCGGCAATTTTTAGATCATAAAACCTTCAAAAACTATTCGAAGGCTTAACACTAATGGGGGTAATTCCACTCTGAAATAACTTCTGCGTTTTTTCTTTAAAGGTACCATCCTAAGTTTTCTTTCTCATTGTGAATTTCTAACTTTGCACGCTAGCACGCTAACGTTCCAACACTAAGGTCCCGGGTTCGAATTCCGGCTAGTCGGATTTTTCCGATTAGGGAATGGTTGTGTGTGTTTGTGAATAGTAATAACTATTAAAACGGATATAATTGGGGTTGACCTGTTTCCATTAGAGAAATTATTATTATTATTTCTGCAACACCTCACATTATTCTGTTTTGTATATTCTATGATACTAATTTCATTTTTCCAGTTACAGTTTTTTCACAAAGAAATGCATCGGAAACTCATGTCCTCCATTTATCGAAATTTCATTTTCTTATTTACCACATACTCAATAAAATGTTAATGGAAATCGTGGATTGACGTATCAATTTTTCACGGAACTTAACTAAATTGATCTCCAGAAAAAGGGATTGCCCTAAGAATCTACATCTACATATATATACTGCAAGCCGCCTTCCGGCGTGTGGCAGGGGATGCAAGCGCCACCGAAACACATTTTTCTTTGAAAAACGGAAATATACATCCAATACCTATAGTGGACACTCAATTTAAACGTGTTATTTTGTTGAGTTACACATTAAAAATATGCGTCATTATCTATTGAGATTTATTTTTCTACGGATATGGTAATATCGGTTTGAGCAACAGAAATATATAGTCATAGGGTGAACGATCCGTCAGATCCAGTAAATCATTCTTTCCTAAAGGTTTTATATAATTTTTATGCTAACTAATGATAACTTTGGTGGGAAATGGTAAATAATACTACTGAGAATTTACGTCAAAATGTGGACAATCATTCTCACATTTTCTAGTTAGTAGACCTAGGAAGCTATCAATTTGCGGTGGATTATTATTATTATTTTCAAGCTTCAAGAGGGTGCACAGTTTGCGGTACGTGAAGACTTTATAGTGCGCCAGCGGAGGGGAAAAATTTCGACGCCCCTGCTCTCGAAGAATTTTCACCCGTAAAAGAGGTTTGTGTTGCACAGCAATCATCATTTTACTCCTACGATCAATTACTCTTTTTTCTCTAGCTGAATCATCTCTCACTCCCTCTTACGAGTGGTTTTGAATTACCAGTCATTTGGATGGAGAGTTTTTTTTGCATCCAATCATCGATGAAGGTTGATTGCTTTGATCACACTCTGTATTCTGAAAATGACCTTTCTACACTTGCTATATGACAAATGTCAGTGTCATTTTCAATCATTAGGCGGTGTAAACTGTCAGTGAAATATACAAGAGCTCAGATCGCATTCCATTTAGAATAAGCCGAAATTGAGAAAGTCTTTGGTCAGATGTGATAATAACCGAGGTGCAACTCCAATAATTACCTTTGTTTGACCACTGGTATTACGAATATCATCTCTCCGATCGTAGAGGTGTTAGTTAAAATAACAGCTTGGCATGAAATAACAATATTTATCATCAAAGATTATCACAAGACCTAAGTGGCTAAATTTCGAACGGCCTCCCGGGTAGGCAATGGTTGCGAATTCGCATTCGTGAAAGCGGTCCCGGGTTCGATTCCTGGTGGAATTCTATATGTGCGAAATTACCTCAGCTATCGAAACACTTACAGTGATACTACTATTTAACTTCAGTTAACATGTAAATTTTCTTCCTCGGAGTACTAAAAATGTCATAGTGATATTTATTCAATTATTCATCATATTTGCATAGACGGCAGTCTCCCGTTTACTGTGTAACGCCTAAAGGGGAATAAAAATTGTAATTACTGCTTTAGATGTAGAGCCAAACAACGAAACTTGATACTTTCGTCGAATAATGGATGAAGTTCCGGTGAAGAAAGGTGATACACTCGCTTATGGCAATCCTGCTTCATTTCACGTCAAGTCGGCAATTAACCTCCAGCAATTATATCTCTCTTCATTGCGTTAACTCAGTGGAGTTAATTAGTCAAATCTTCCGCTAATTACAAGATTCTGAAAAGAAAGAATGTTTCGCCCTTTTTTTCCTAATAGTTTTTAGAACCACTTCAAGAGAATTGATCAACTTTTTGATCAAAATAATATTTTCATTTTTCGTCGCCAATTTATGCGTTATGCTTTCTCATGCCCTGCAATTAAATGAACCCACTCCGTCTGATAATTAGAACAAGGTTCCTGTTGCGCGTGACTATATTGTGTTATCCACCGGGAACGAATTTCTCTTAATTGAAATGCCCTTTCTGACCTGATTGCCGGTCTGCTTTGGCAACCAAGCGGCTTTATCAGGCAGGAGGAAAATTCTCCTGCTCCACGGAGAGGGTAAGCAGGCACAGAGCAGCGGAAAAGTACCGAGCCCATTGAATTCCATCGGAAAAAGAGTTTGAAACAAGTCAGATTTTAAGGTGCTCACAAAAGATGAACGGGCGCGCATAGAGAAAAGAAACGTTGTTTTTAAAGGGTTTCTTTTCATGGCGAACGTACCTTTTAACATCGTTTGAGTGGGTAAAAGGCGATCAGAGGTTTAACGGTTTAGAGCGCTTTTTCTCCCGAGACAATTAAAACCACCGCCCACGGTTCCTTTATTTTAGTTTTAAGGAAGAACTCTCAGCGTTATTACTCCACAAAAAAGGTATTCTTCATATTGTGGCCAGATGCTCCATGAATATGGTTTCAACATGAGCCGAGCATAATTTCTTAGGCATTCAGACTGAAACAAGATTCCATTGTGAAGAAATGAGAATGCTCGTTAATGAAAGAATGGATTACCATAAGGAATTAAATAGAAGAAAATTATTCGTACCTATTTATTGTATTTTAATATATAATTAATTTATATAATTATCGCAATTCATTTTTTACAAATTGGTCCAGCCTAAATGAATCAGTAGCCCAGCGCACTGGTAATTGAATACTAACTCATGCAACTGAAGGATACACAAGATAAACTCAACTATTACATTTTAAGATCTCAGTGTATTTTTCATATTTTTTTTAAATTTCTAGTGTAATGAAATATTCGTGAATGAATGAGCTTACAATCAATCTTTCTCTGTTCCTGATTATAAACGGTTGAATTAGTACCTTGCCAGATGTTCCTCGACAGATGAGGTTAAATCGTATGGGACCGCTTAAAAAAGGTGAATATATAGCCCACTTGGCTATGCGAAAGCCCCAAAAGGCTCGTATCGACCCTATAAATATAGGAGTACCAGTGATCATTGATAAAATACTATCCCTAGATGGATGCATGGAGAACATGTGGCGAGGGAAAGCGACAACCGTTGGACGTTAGCAATGTGAAGAGACCAAGAAGAAGACTAAAAGACCGGTGGAACAGAGACACCATGAAGTACCTAGGGGAACATCGTAAAGAGAAGCTCAGAATAGAGAGAAATTGAAAACGCTTGGGTAGGCCTACATCCGACGTCGGATTGAAAATGACGGATGGTGATCATATATATTTATTATATATAAAAGTATCTAGAACAATATTAAACCTGGTATATTTACTGTGTCTATTTTAGTTAGAAAAATGCTTTCGTTCGTGTTTTGATTCCTCGAAGCAAATATTTGCGAAAGCTATGCATCATATCTAATACAATTGAAACCGAAATCTAATATTCACTGATTAAACTTTATTTAAATTAAATAACAATATTCTCCTGTAAACCTGGATTGTGTTGTTGTTGTCATCTATGAAATGGATTCATTTTTTATTATCTTGCTCTCTCAATCTCGAATGTACGTGTATAATTTTAGTTTTATTTAAAAATTCTCTGTAATCGTATATTTGACATATATTTATTTCATTCTCTGACATTTCACGGTAACTTTGATTATGGATTTTTATTGTATCTCGAACTATTTCTCCAGTTATAGAGAGATCTGTCGATTTGGACATACGATATTTTAGCTACTAGTATCAGTAAAATTTTGCAGGTAATTCACCCCTCCTGCGGGTGGATGTCTTCACTCAGCTCATACTTTTTACGAAACTTTACTTTGGTTATTTATACCAACAAAATTCCCATCCATCTAAATAGACTAGATTTCCTCGCTTAAAGATCTAATCATATGGAAACGTGAATAAATAGGTAATGAAATGGATAAATAGCGGGAGAGTTGAGTGTCATTCGGGAGAGATTGAGAATACGATAAGAATTCACCTCTCGCACCGAACCGATCCTCCATGTTATTGGACCCAAAAAGAAATTTGAAATATCTAATTCATTTAGCGATAGGGAAGAAAAAGAACCGGCAGCAGGAAGCCGCAGGCCGCCCACGGAAGTATTCCGACTAGAATGTTAGATAAACAAAATTCTCACTCCCTCAGCTCCTGTCCACCGCTCCATCAACCTCGCTTCTCCTGCCGGTCCTCTGGCGATTTCTCGCCGGCAAAATTACAGTCCTTTCCGAGACCGCAACGGGCGTTTATTCGACCCGTGCCAATTACTCGACCTGGCCGAGAGTTTGGCTTTAAAAAGGCCTCCGTAGTGTTTGCTCGGTCAAATTATTGCGCGGGTATCGAGAGATACGAGAAGGCGAGATGGTATTTTGTGGGCGAATAGCACGCTGAAAAAGTTATGAGTTGGTGAATGAAATTCGGTGGTCGAATGTATGCAAGCCGTATACTTCCACTCCTTTCCATAGTGTCGGAAAACGCGGTCGAAACTCTTCAGGGCGCCGTGTCCTTGATAATAGAAAAGTGTTTACCGAATGGCCAAGTAAATGACGTGAAAGACTCAATTAATCTGGAAACTGTGCTGCCTAATTTCATAGAATGGGTTCGATGTATTGTGAAGAGTACTGGAGTATAACACCCACACCACCTTCCTTCTCCGATCCAAATTCATCTCGTACAAAATATATACTTGAATTGTTACCTATGTATGGCGCAATTCAGAGTCTTTTCGCTGATCGATCCTCAAGAAGCAAAAAACTCAGAATACAAACCCAGTTTTCTTTCGTGAAAACTATTTTTTTATCTGTTTAGAAAATTTTGTAATATCGGACTTTCAATCTTTGAATACTGTTTCTTTAGTAAGTGTAAAATTATTTCGTTAATGTAACAATTGAATCATTTTTGTAGACGAAATACCGATAAGTGACTCAGTATATTTAATTTTAGAGCTCTGCTAAAACTGCCGGTTCATACTTTACCGAGAATCATAAAAGATTATTACTTCAGAATCCCAAAACTCAGACATATATTCTGCTCTCTATAATTCCTCAAATTTACTGTCCTCTTATAACAATATGGTAATTTATATTACGTACTATTACTTGTTAAGAGTACTCTGATGTGATGGAAAACAAGCAAGGAAGACAAGTAAGATGTAGCTGAAAACAAAATATTTTACAAGTAGACAAATTGATTCATGTACATCAAATGATAAAAGTCACGCGCCAGAAAAATAAAAACTAATAATTTAATAGTCTTTCGTAATGGATATAATAAATTTGAATACAATATTGACGGTTGTTAGTTTGTGTTCGTGTGGATTAGAGAAGGCATAATTGAAATAATATACACTATCACGAAAATATTTGAAGAATTGCTACTTTAACTGTTAATCCGTGCAAGACTTGCACAACTACGTGGAAATTTCTTAAGTTTCTCTCGTATATCAACCGTTGATTTAATCCTCTTCATAATGAAGATCGCTGAGGCTTTGTCTATCGTTACCCTAATTTCCATTGTGGTGTTCACTTCTCCACGACAAGGGCTTTACCTTTGAAATCCTCCCTTTGGTCCCATCCGTCCCTGATCGGAGTCTGATATCTCTTCTTTTCTCCTTAGAAACCCTTGTTCCTGCATTTACCCTTAGACGAGAGCATTAGCAGGAAAAACCGATCGAATGATAAAGGTCCTTAAATCAAGGAATAAATATTTTCTAGTGATGTCTATACAAATAGTTACAAATTATAAATGTTATCATTTTGTCTACATATTAATGAATTATATTAGTAATAGAGTAACATATTTAAGTTTTGAGGAAAGCTCCAAAAAGCCGTGACTTGGAGCTCTAATGTACTCTAATGTATTATCACTGCCGTGTTCCTTTTCCCCATGAATTTTAATAACATAATTATTTATTTAAATATTTTCTTAAATAATAATAGTAAATTTAAAAAAAAAATAATTTATTCGAAAATGGCTTTATTTAGGTCTAACGTCGTTGTTAATGCATCCTGTGTTTAAATAGTAAATGGGTAGGTAGCTAGTAAATTGAAATTAGCTGAAGTTGACATCCGGAAAGCTTGTGAATTTGTGGATATAATAAATAAATATTGGAAAGAAAGTATGCACAGCATATGGGAAGGCGTGAAAAATACAAAAATCTACTGATAGTTATAGCTGTGGATTAAATATGTGGAAGAAGCATAATAAGGCAGAATTACAAAATCGGTAAAATACACTAACGTATGTTGATGAAATACACAATAAAAACGTTGAATTTTCAATTATTATCAAACAAAGAATTTTCTGTATTCGGACAAAGAATGGCAATTGAGAAATTGTCATTATTGACAAAAACGTATGTTAATGAACTGGGAGAATTCATCTTTATTAATTTCCTAATAAAATTTGTCAGTCTTGAGAACATATTGATGAAGGAAACAATATAAATCTCATTGACCCAGATGGAAAAATACAATCCATTTCTCGATCTCCAAATTTATTATTTTGCTTCCCAACTCATTTCATCTCTTACCGCGATTTTTTTCTTCAGGAAACGCGTGCATGTTGGTACGCATACACAAACAGGATCCCTTCTCCATGAAAATGTAAATCATATTTACTTGATGTGACCTTTCCATCAGTGCTCAAAAACAGAAGAAAAACAGATACAAGCTGAAAAGCATTTCCGAAAACGAGAGCAACCACTCCGCATGCAGCCAATTCCTCATAAATAAAAGATAACAAAAGTCGGCGAATAGATCTCGTACGTTTTGTAAACCGCAGTTTGCATTCACCTTCAGAAGTCGGAATCCTACGATACGACTCTATCACGACTCTACGACTCAGCCATGATACACGATGACATTTCGGTCAACAAGTGACCTTCCTAACGAATTTTTCCTCCGATGGAGTTCTTTTGTGTATTTTTCGGGCTTGACTTACTAACTGGAACTTTGGTGACGAATCCTTCTGATGGCAACTCACGGGGAATAGAATTTTTGCAACTGAATGTGATTTAGGAGCTCAGTATCTTTCCTTGCTTGGTTATTAATGTAAAACATAAATATTCAAATATAAAATACCAAATATTGATTGTGAAATCGAATCTTAAAAAAGTTTACAAGCTTTCCAGGTTATTTACTAATAAAAGATGATAGTAATAGCAGTAAATTAGGTATGGACGTTGGTTTGTGTATTGTAATTTTTCTTCCAATACTAATTAAACTCCAACTACTTCCAAACTACATACATAAGTGTTCTACCTTTCGGTAGGTCCATGTGCCCTAATATTCCCTATTCATAGCCCTTTCCTTCGCTTCCTGGTTACTTACTTATGTTATCTAACATTTTTTGCCTTTGCCTTCCCCTCTGTCTTTTCCCTTGCATTCTACCCTCTATTACATTCTTCTGCAACCCCTCTCCTCTCAATATCTGACCCATCCATTTCTTTTGTCGGCGCTTAATTACTTCAATTAAAACTCTTTCCTCCCCAACCATTTCTAGCGCCTCTATGTTTGTTTTTCTATCCACCCAGCTCACCTTCTCCATTCTACGCCACACCCACATCTCAAATGCCTCCAATCTTTTGATTTCCTCTTTTCGTAATGTCCACGTTTCACATCCATATAGCAAAACACTCCATATCAAGGATTTTACCAATCTTTTCCTGATTCCTTTATCCAGACCCTTTGTCATAATTCCCTTCGCTTCATAAAAGCTTCCTTGGCTAATGCTACTCTTTTTCGAACCTCATCTCTACACCTCCCATCCCAAGATGGAACACTACCCAAGTACGAGAATTTGTCCACCTGCTCTAATTTTTCCCCATCGACCCTGATCGTTAATTTAGCCTTCTTTCCCTTAGTGAATCTCATTACTTTAGTTTTACTTACGTTTATTATCGATCCATATTCCCTTGCCTTATCGTTTAGTGCATTTACTAGTATTTGTAATCCCCTCTCGGAATCGCACACAATAGCTTTATCATCTGCATATCTTACTGACTTTACCACTTTCCCTTCAACTATCACTCCCTTGCTTATTTCTTCCCAAGCTTCATTTACCATTTCCTCTGCATATATATTAAAAAGCGATGGTGATAATGGGCATAATTAAATAATTAATAAGTGCTTTACACATGATTAACAAAAAACTACTAAAGTGTAGATTTACTTGTGAATTACATACATACATACATGGGACTTTATTTGGCGAAATTGAGACTATAAAGTCCCATCTTCCATTTAACCAGTGAGAAAAGAATACAAAGAAGAATTACAGAAATATACAACCTTAATAAGTAAAAATAAAGACATTGAAAATAAAATAATATGAATACAAATGTTGAAATACAAATATTAAAATACAATATTAAAATACAAATGTTAAGGATACAAATAATAAATATACAATTATTAAAAGCATCGGTATTAATATTACAAATTTTAAAAATACAAATGTGAAATACAATTATTTTAAAAATTAAAATAAATATTAAAATGCACATATTTCCACACACAGTTCCAGTGTCTGCAGGCGGTGACATGAAAATATTTATTGTATTTGTCAGATCTGTGCGTAGGAATTTGCATTAAGTTATTTCCTCTTGTTCCGCGGTGGTGGATTGTGTTCATACTATTGAATAATGTGGAAAGATAATGAGGTTCATTGTGAAAGTTGATTGAGAAGAAGAGTTGGAGAAGATGGAGCTTTCTGCGGTTATTTAATTTAAGAAAGGATAGCTGTCTATAGTGCGGTGAAATGTGGTCGAATTTCCTTAACTCAAAAATAAAAGTAACGCATGAATGTTGTGTTTTTTGTAATTTAGCGGCTAGTTCGTCAGAAATATCTTGATAAACCGCATCGGCGTAGTCAAAAAGTGGAAATAAAAGTGAAGTAACGAAGTATTTTTTAAGGGATTGCGGAAGAATGTTCTTGAGCCGCATGAGAGAATTAAGGGATCGGTTGGCCTTATTACATATATTAGTGACGTGGGAATTAGGTCTGGATGTTTGTTTGTGTGTTTTTATGTGCCTTGATTTTAACAGATTTTCTTCAATTTTAACAGATCTTCCACTTGCAAACTAATTAAATAATTAATAAGTGCTTAACATATGATAACAAAAACTACTAAATAGTAGTGTTAGTAGTAAATTAGATCTTGACGTTTGTTTATGTATTGTAATTTATCTTTCACTTATTAACGAATTGCATAATTAAAAAGTGCAAGTAGCCCCAATATCAACAACAACGATCAATTACACAATTTGATAAACTTTTAGCATTTATAAATAGATTCAACTATGAAGAATCGGTAACAAATTGTGATTTATTTCATCTGAGCACTGCATAATTCCTATACATTTTCACCGTTGCCCTCTTATTTTCTAGGATGAAGTCTATGGATATTATTTCCAAAATTACGAACTAAGAAAGCTCTGAAATGTGACTTCTGGTGGTACAAGAGAAACAGAAAATTAATTTCACCGGAGGAGATTCAAAGCTTTAATCCTTAGCCCAAGCGAACCTTATTCTCCTTTCCATCCACCCCTAAAAAACTGCTGACATTCCCCTCATTTTCAAACCCACTCATCTTTTCTGCTCATCCCATTTGTATGCTGATGGTTGACCCCTTGTTACTCAAGCTTAGTAGGAGCGGATATAATTCCATCACGTAATCCTCGGGGATTATGATATTCTTTTTTCTCAAAACGGGTAAAAAATGTCCGAACCCCTCATTGAAATTCTTATGGAAATGTTTTATAACTTTTATAAGCCTTAATTTTAACAGATTTTCTTTTTAGGCTAGAATGACTGTATAATTCTGCTACGAATGAACGGTTGCTTCTAAAAGATTATCTTCTAACTTTTAAATAAAATTTTCAAAGATCTCATTCCAAATAAAAGATAAGATTTATAGAATATAATAAATTTTAAATAAAATTTTCAAAGATCTCATTCAAAAAAAGACATCTGAAATAATGAGGAGATCATTAGTTTAAATTTTCTGGTTACTGAGGTTTCTAAAGTGTTGATATAGCTTGTTAAAGTGATCAGGAGTCTTATTAGTCTTGATGCTTTGGTTTGATCATTCTCCTCACTTTTGCACATAATTTTTGCATAACTTGAGTTACTAGAGATTCCCTTGTGTATAATTTGCGGTGTAACACTGGTATAAAAGATCTGTCGCTAGTTGACAGTATTAACAATACTCTGAAGGTATTAAACGTTAAGATATTAAAATATTTTATCATGTAGTAATTCAAATTTCTATTGTTGGGGCCCCAGGTAGTAATGAGTAAAATATTATTTATAAATTTTCATCTTTCCTGTCGTACATAGCTTAAGGGTTAAGAATTTCCTCTCTTACGAGTATTCTTACTTCAAATTGGAGAACTATAGAATTGGATATTATGTAAATTTTCAAATATGTCGATTCATACTTATACTACAGTGAACCCTTCCAATTTCTGCCAAATTTAATAAGACGAGATTTCAATTGAAAGTGAAAAAATGCCATACAATTATATTTATATATTGATGATCTTAGATATGTCCTTCAACGTATACTAGTAGTATTATTTACTTAAACTTTAACTTGCTCCTTGGCTAGTATTGAATGCATCAAGGAAAAGACCATGTATAGGATTTACTTACCATGACCAATGATTTCTTATCAAATGGCGCTGAAGAAGATCGTTATGGAAACTTTGGTCAAACGCTGAACAATTTTCGCTTAAAATACTATTCATCATCTCATCATCTTTTATTCAGACCATGAAGGTACATCAATTGCAAAAACTGGGTGTAAATAAGTCTGCAAAATTCAGATATCTCATAAATAGGCAGGCGGGTGTATTATGTTAAATGTAGGGAAATGATGGAAGTATTACCAAACTTTTATCCTTTATATATGTATGATATGCATCTAGAATCCTATGGACTCTGTAGTTTTCGATTTTACGATCTGCTGCGGATATGCAAGGAAACTTCATTGCCCGGGGTCGCAGTTTTGCTTTTCTTTCCCCGCGGTCGGGAAATCTCATCGCTTTAAAGGATCTAGGAGGAGGGAAGTTGCACGTGAAAGAAGGGTCGTTAAAAAAGTAGGTTAATACTTTCCTCTCTCTTTGAGCTTATGCGTCCGATTTGCTGAGGAAGGGAGAATTGTATGCGAATTCAACGGTGGAGTTAATATCTTACAATTTCTGATGGAACTTTGATGGGATTTTGCCGTTCTCATGAATGGTAAGGGACATGGGTAAATGTTATAGCTCATCATAACTTGTCGAGTATTGTTATAGGAAGACTAATTTGCGCTGTCTCTCAGTTTTCCGTACTCTAGTTTTTTTGGAAGAGATGTAGTAATTATAGTGTTACCTAGAGTAGGAATCAAACATTTTTCGCCATAATGACAATTTATATGTATCAGATATTAATACATATCCCTTTTACTGAGAGAACATGAGTTATTCCTTATCTGACTCGTTTATTACTTTGCGTCTAAATTCGAATTCGACAATGTTCTCAATAATTTTTTATCAGGCGTAAAGGAGTTTGTATTTTATGTGGATAAATAAGTACTTCTCCTTTCTTAGATATTGAAATGAACTGTAAGGAGAAAGGAACGTGAAAACGATCAAAACCGGGACTCAAACCCGGATCTTCCACTTTCCGGGAGATTGCTCTAGCCAATTGAGCTAGTAAACGTCCCAGAACAATTAGCCTCCCAAACAGTATGTATAATTTTCCAGCACGATAGCTCAATTTCCTAGAGCAATCACCCGGAAAATGAAAGATCCGGGTTCGAGTCCCGGTACTGGTAGACTTCTTTTATGCCCATTTCTCCTTGGAAATATTCCTAGGCGGACACCTTAACGTTCAAAGTTGTCTTTCAACCTTTTCCAAGTGTAAGGAGACTTCATCATGGTAATACTTAATACATATATATATTCATCGATGGTAATATATTGATACATTATACAACATGGATTAGAGCGAGCAATTTTCATTCTGTTAACATACGCTAAGGTGGAATTGTTCAACTCTTGGGTATTTCAATATGTTCTGGCATGTCCATAATCCTAGAGTTAGATCTATTAGGAAATCTTGATGGTAAGTTCATTGCCTCTAGAATCCTTAGGAAAATTTTAGGAAAAATTAGGAAAAAGCTTCCTACACCAAGAAGTCGCTGACTATTACCCTCAGTCTGAAGGTTTTTCCGTTCTTTAATCACGTGAATGATAATGACTACCGTTTTAGGCAAAAATCTCTCGATAAAACATAATTATATAATTATTACCCCCTATTGTAACTACGCATCCTTTTTCTTGCGTATTTTTGTGAAAACTATTCAAGTAATCCATGCTAACGGAAGCACTGATGTTTAACCCCTGATTGTGGTTTCGTTAAAATTCATAGAACATTCGATAAAAATCATTATTATGACCTCATTAAATTTATCTTAATTCTTAGATGATCGGGAACAATTGGGTATATTTAAAACAAAGCTTGAACAATTACCCACAGAGTATAAAAAATCTTTTGAGAAGCTATTTGTCTGGTTTTAATGTAAGATACCACAAAAAAACTCCATCTTGCATCCAAAACCCATAAGTGTTTATAATAACTATCATTTCATCTATTCTCTTTTCAGGTAAGCATGCTTCCTTTCTAAAAGAGCGGTAGTTGCCTAAAGGGTTCCCGGTTAAGGGTAAGTTCTTAATATTAGATTTCTATCCCAAAGGATCAAACGAATATTTGGTATTTTAATTTTCCGTATTTTTAGATGCCGTTCTCTTCTAGTTTCTTAGGCTATTCATGGCATTCTTTTGTAAAGTAAATACTTTTGTCAAAATTTGATAAAATAATTTTAAATAATCAATAAATAATCTCTTGTTAATGACTCTGTACCCTATTTCTCTTTTCTCTCCCACTTCTATAAAATCCTGCTGAAATAGTTCTTTTATTCCATATTTTTCCCTCTGCCGCCCACGAATCTCCCCTTTTTCAGCCCAGAGTCCTTTTACCTCTTCGAATTCTTTTTCCACAGTTTCGTCGGGTTGCTTCGTTTCTTCAGACTGTCCAAAATCTCTGCCCCTCAAAACTTTCCCTTTGCTTCTTGTCCTCAAAGTTTCTGATTGTCTCAGGAAACTCTCTCAAACACTTGCCTCGATTTCTTTTTGTCTTCTATGAGGATATTATGTTTCCCATCTCTCTTTTCTTTTGAATCTTTGTCTTATTTAAGGAGCTTCCTAGCATTTAAATATTCTACTACCCAGGAAAGATACGTCTATCAAGGTTATTTATTATCCAATTAGTAAGGATATTTTGTTATGCCTTAGATAAAATTTGTGTTTGTAACACCCAAATACGTACTTAACTTGATATCTTTCTCGTAGAAATTTTCATTTAGTGACGAATACACATTAATAGTAAGTACAACAGTAGTATTATTTACTTAAACTTTAACTTGCTCCTTGGCTAGTATTGAATGCATCAAGGAAAAGACCATGTATAGGATTTACTTACCATGACCAATGATTTCTTATCAAATGGCGCTGAAGAAGATCGTTATGGAAACTTTGGTCAAACGCTGAACAATTTTCGCTTAAAATATTATTCATCANTTCCCTTTGCTTCTTGTCCTCAAAGTTTCTGATTGTCTCAGGAAACTCTCTCAAACACTTGCCTCGATTTCTTTTTGTCTTCTATGAGGATATTATGTTTCCCATCTCTCTTTTCTTTTGAATCTTTGTCTTATTTAAGGAGCTTCCTAGCATTTAAATATTCTACTACTCAGGAAAGATACGTCTATCAAGGTTATTAATTATCCAATTAGTAAGGATATTTTGTTATGCCTTAGATAAAATTTGTGTTTGTAACACCCAAATACGTACTTAACTTGATATTTTCATTTAGTGACGAATACACATTAATAGTAAATACAACAGTAAACACAAAATCTATTTTATATCAATGATTAATTAATTGTTAAGTCTTAGGTCGACATGTTTAAACAAGGAAATTCTCTTCTTTCTTGCTAACAAGATGCATACATTGTAAGATGCATACATTTTATATTAGTCCGTGACCAAATATGTTACATTGAAACAATTCTCTGTTAAAATTGATAATTATCAGCTTAAACTAAAATAATAATAATACGATTTCATAACATACGGTTTGTTGACCCAAACCTTTCTTAAATCTCTTTGGGGTAATCATTCTTAATACAAAATGAAATAGTAGAAGTTGTACTTTTTCCACAATAAATATTTATTGTGGAAAAAGTACAACTTCTACTATTTTATCATGGTGAATTTCCACAAAACATCGCCAACGACTGTGAATTTTATTAATACAAAATTATATGTGATTGGATAAATTACACGTAAATACACAATGAATCATGCTAACATATATTTCGTTTCATTCCTAAAAAAGTGAGGAATCTCATTTGAATTCAGCAAATGTTATGCAAATTTCGCATTTTCTCCATACTGTTAAATCAAGTTCAAACGGAATGTTTGGCTGTTTATTAATACTTTTTCCCGAATTACGTCACTCAATTTTTGCATGCGAATTATTAGGGATAAAGGAATTACACCACTTTTTCGAGGAAGTTTATCTACGAAACGCGATAGTTTTAGATCGGTAATTCTATAGCTAGGTATTGTGAAGATCGAATGACCAGCCACTTTTACCGCTAAATAGCTCGTTGGGATTTTCTAATGTAGAATGCTGCTTTTGCAAAACATGAATGCTATGCATCGCAAAATTCTCTATTCTCCGTAATTTTCTATTGTGTGTTGCAAAACTATCGAAAATATTGTTTATTCTAAATATTAGCCACTCGAATAAAAACATTTTCGGCGAAATATTTTGTTTTCGATACAAAAGAGGGGAGCGTTCCGCCATCGATTTTAAGATTTAGCCTGGGCACCTCGGAAATTTAATTAGAGAAATATATTGCTCAATAAATTCTGTAGCTAATTGGGGGAAGCGGGTAAAACGTAACAAAGGCAGACTTTCGGCCAATCATTTTGGGATTAATTAGGTTGATATACTGGAATGCTTGTCTGTTTTCTATTCGGTTTCATTCGTTTAGCTCGGTGAAAGTATTCCGGTAATGAAATAGTTTTTCGATCTTCCCAAGCATATTTAGCGCGCACAGCACTTCTACGGAAACACTTTGGCTAAGATTTGTTCGCTCATCTCGGTTCCTCTATAATTCGGTGATAGTTCAATTGCTCATTACCGAAATATTGAGGTAGATTAAAATATGTGTACGTAAGTGATTTTCCAATGAAGGATGAAAATTTTACCATTGCTAACCATTTAGAGTAGCCTATAACTTTTACCTTACGTTCCCTTAAGTCTTTACCTATGTTACCGGGGTAAGAAACTTGACGTAGGTATATTTGAATAACTGATGTGAGTCACCTTTTTCTGCCGCATAAAATTTATTGCAACATCCGTTTATGCAGTAACTGTGTGGGAGTATCAGTTTTATTACGAGCATTAACATTAACTGGGCAACGATTTTGAAAAGTAATTCCATTAGATCAAATTGCTTATATAAAAGAGCCATGTCTATATGTTTGACTTAAGAGTCAGTAGTTCGGCTGGGAAGTGCTTCATCCAATACTTAGGATGATTGGATGAAAGATTTCAAGTCCTGTGAATGTATTTTAAGTCATTCATCTCAAATTATAAAGTATATATTATCAAATAATGGAAAGTATACGTTAAGTTTAAGTGAGCGCTATTCTATCCACGGCAAAATTCAGTCGTCATCGTATCGCTCTTTTTTAATATGTTTTCTGGTGAATAAGAATTCATAACTCATATGTGACATCTAAGAAAATTGAAGAAAAATAACCTGTTACACCGTATTAACGTTAAATTTCATTGATTTCGATTCTAGAGAATAGAAATTTATAAAGAATTCATTTAGAAATGTATTCGCATTTTCATTTATGAACATGTTTGAAATTAAAACAAATATAGAAATAATGCACACTTCTTCATACATGCTCCATATATTATAATCGTCGAAGTATGTAGTAAGACATTAGAAGTAAGGAGAGTGAATTTAAGGTTCAATACCTATTCATTGCAATGTGGAAATTAACTAAGCACAAAAAATAATAATAATATTCGAATACTCAAATATTTATATTGAGTCCATCAAAAATCAGAAATATAAAAGTATGCAGATGTACTGCAAATTTATTGATCGTAATTTTCAAATTAATTATACAATTTAAGTCTACTGATACTATCTACACTACGCATTGTTAATTATTTTATTTTTTAGGCACACTATTAAATCATCTTTTCATTACCTATGATTAATCTTGTTATGTTTTCTTTGTGTACTTTGTAAAATTTTGAGCGCATTATGTAGTTTTCCTGTCATTGAATTGATTTTATTTTAACATTGTTCTATTGTATATTTTCGAGAGCAAAAATTTACTTGTCTTCCAGCTCTTATGGGCACCCCCCAGAGCAAATAAAACATTAATAATAATAATACCCTCTACTGTTACTGACTATGGTATTATTTATCGATTTCTCTTTTCTCGTGCGTTTGCAATAAAACGTATGAAAATATTTGTCTATCATTACTGAATAATTTCTGCGTAGTTTTGATTTCTTAGTGATTCAGGAACTTAAATGTTATATATAGCTCGATCGAAACGAAGTTCATAGAGTTTGCAGGTGTTTTATAACTCGCAACAGATAAAAACACCCATTATTTTAACCTATATAGAAAAACACATCCTCTCATTAGTTCTTCCCCCCCTAGGGAGGAAACGGCACTTTTGAATAATTGATGGAGACCATTCTTACGGAAGTAAAAACAAATTAAATTGCGGTGAGCGAATACCACCGGCGAAATAAAGAAACGAGGCAGAGTACGGGAGATATATTCTGCGCCCATTGTTGTGCAGAGAAAGTGAAAGTTGAGGGGAGGATTTGTCGGGAAGTGTTGAAACGAAAGAGAAATAGAAGAGTGTGTGTTGGGGGAGAGAGGGAGAAGGTGATTAAGCGCTTCCTGAACAAGTTTAGGAGAGGAAACGAGCGGGGCGAGTTTAAAACTAGAGTTATTCGTTAGAATGTTTAAAGAGACGAAGAAATTTAATTATTGTTTCCCCGATCCGGCGTTTCCTCGGATACGGACTGAGCATGCAAGAAGAATGGTGAGCTTCTGCCTTGCTCCTGATTTTCGCGTCGTGCGTCAAAATTTAAAGTTTTCAATTTATGAGGCGCCAGAAGCAACGAAATTGAAAATATACGGCTGCGACTGGGAGACAATGCTGGAGGAAGGATGGAACAAGCTCTCCGAGAAAAAACGCAATTAATTTCTCAAAGGAAGCACGCGTCCCGCTCCCCTTTGATGTTGTCTTAAGGGCGGCCTTAGTCGTGAGTTTCAAGGGCACTAGTTATAGCTCAGTGTATTATATCCTTCGTAAGGAAAGGAAAGCGGAGTGGAATTTTCTCCTAAATCATATATACCCAAGTATAAATCTTTTTCATATTAGAGTACCTATCATGATTTCTGAAATTTGATGATAACAATGTGCTGTTATGTTAAATATTACGAAAATGAGATGCGTTGTTCCCGAAAAACTGTGAAAATATATATATTTACGAATGTGAACGTAAATTTACAAACTAACATACGGTTTGTTGACCCAAACCTTTCTTAAATCTCTTCAGGGTAATCATTCTTAATACAAAATTACATATGATTGGATAAATTACACGTAAATACACAATGAATCATGCTAACATATATTTCGTTTCATTCCTAAAAAAGTGAGGAATCTCATTTGAATTCAGCAAATGTTATGCAAATTTCGCATTTTCTCCATACTGTTAAATCAAGTTCAAACGNTTTTATAATCGTCCTTTACCAAAATTAACTTTATTCTTACGTTGTGATTATACTGTTTAATAATGTAGGTTCTCTCAAAATGGTAAAAGTATCTTCAATAGTTTTTGTTTTATTCATAGATAAACTTACCCAAGGTCGATATTTACCATCGCGATAAATTAAGTGCTACTAAGAACATTTCAATCGTGCGATATTTCATAAACATAGTTCGTAGCATGTAAAGACCTTACAATAGTTTAAATCCCCGTATCTTATATTTTTTAAATTACAAAACCAATAGAACCATAACACAAAATACAAGACGATGGAATGATTGGTTTCACTTTAGGTTTATTGTTTGCAGATTCAGATTTTGGTAAATATTTTTAATCAAAACATTTCAAAATTTGTAACATACGAAATGTATGAGGATAAGAAAGCGTCTTTACTCTTACACCTTATTTATAAATTAATGTTTTAGAAGCAAACAGAAATGTTTGTATTGAGTACTTAGTGTCAATCAGATACAAATACCCTACCGTGTAGTATTTCCCACACTCATATGTACGTTAATCCAAAGTCTCTTAGTTACTTCTTGTACAAAAATAAAAGGGAGAAGTCTTAGTAATGAAAAAGACGCTTGCATCCTTTTCTATATTATTCTGAATATAAATCCGAATTCCGTCTATCCTAAACTCAATTTATGGAGTTTCTTCAATATATTTTGCAATAGACGGTCTGCCTCTTTTCTATTTGAATTCTTCGTATATTTGAATCTTATTTTATGTGATATTTCTCCATTTCTAAGTCATTGGAGACAGAAAATATCAGCAAAAATCTTCCCAGAGGACCTCATGCCTTCGGGTAACCTTAGAAGGTATGAGGTCTTATGACCCACGTATATAAAAATTCTGAACCATAATCCGCATAAGATATTTTAGTAGAAATGATTCGTGAGGAAAATCAAAATTACTTTTGCAAGTAGAACTTCTAATGCGGGTTTTCATTTCAAAAACTAGCTGTGAGACATTCTATGAAGATCCTTTCCGCCATTTTTTTCTTCAAACCCCAATGCGTTTTTTCCTAATCAGTGATATATTTCTATCTCTTAAATTCAGTGATTCCGCATCTCATTTTATGACTGAAATAAGGTTCTCTTTCTTCAAAGAAATTTCATCGGGGCAGTGAAATAAGGTAGGCTTAGATAAGTAAAATGTAAAGGAATGTTCCTTTATAACATAATGCGCAGCGACAACATAATTAATGGGCATCGATGAAGTAATTATCATTAACCTTTAATCTTTAGCATAGAATTCGGATATCAGATCGTTATCAAAATAATTCTATTGAGTACTTGACCCTACATTAACGTCTTGCCGGCCTCGGTGGCGTAGTGGTTAGCGTTCTAATCTTCTAATACTGATGACCCAGGTTCGAATCTTAGCTATGGTATGGTTGTTTGTGCTCTTAAAGGGTTTGTCGTAATAATTGTGAACACCCTAAAATACACGCCATAAGCAAAGAAGGAAATAATATTATTATGTTAGGGATCGGTAAAACGCTAATTTCTTATTACTATAATCTCTATTACCAACATACACCATTAGTGTTTTCTAAACATCATATACTTAATTTGATATAACTCATAAATGCAATAAATGACATTACCTACAATTTTTATTTTTTATTATCATCATAAAATAAATTACTAGGATATAAAAGTTGCTCATGATTTAAAATAAGCTTTGCTGACGATTAGAGAAATCTCACTCGGTTCCCCAGTCCAAAATCGAATTATAATCCTTAACTCCGATTGGATCGCATATCCCTCACATACTCGTATAGTGTATAATTTATACATTTATGCACACTCACATACATATCCTCGAAGGATAAAATTATACTACCACCAAGTTATTAGGAACTTGCGGAGAGCGAAAGCGCTAAAGCTGATGGAATGGCCTCAAAGCTTTCGGCTGATAAGTTGGGAGAAAATGTTCAAAGAAAAGGAACGGAGAAGTAAAAGAAGTGAATGTGAGTAGTGAATGTGTGGGTGAGAGGGGAGAGTGTCTAGCCACAAAAAGGAGCTTGCGGGGCGTGAGGGGGGTTCATTTTTTCGGAAAGCGAAAGAGGTGTGAAAAAGAAATCAGCGCCTCCTTTCAACGAATTGAGGAGGAAAAAAAGACGCCGAGGGGATTTGGAGCGAAAGAAAGCGCAGGAGAAAAGTGTAACGACCCCTAGAGACCGAAACGCCTCCGATGAGTTGGAGTGCCTGAGGGAGAGAGAGATACTGAGGGGGAGAGGACATGGGGCGGAAGGAAGGATTGGAAGTGGTTACATGAATATGTGGAAGTTGAATCATACGCCACTCTCTTTTTCGAGACCGCCTGTACACGGGTTGATGGCGTGATAAGGTACGCATTCGCGAAAAAGAGATGAAAACGTTCGATGGCGGAAATAGCTCGTGGGTTGCGTCGAAGTTGTCGCTCAGATGAATCGAAATCGATGTTAATTTCCCGGGCGAGATTTATCGCTTGTTTAAATAGAAAGGTGCGGACAAGAGTTTTCGGGGAACTGTAATATGGCCGAATTGATAGCGGAAATTAAATTTGACGGAATATCTTTCTTGCGGTTTAGCTTTTAACAAAATTGCCTCTAGTTTTTACCATTCTGGGAAACTTTCTAGGATAAGTTTTTCGAATTCAGAATTAACTCATTTGTGGACATCTCCTTGAGTTTGTTTCCCTATTATTAACTATATTCTTAGTGATACCTAGATACTCTGAGTACATACTTTTACAAATAAGAAGTTCTACAGCATATTTTCATTGACAAGTTTCGTCAATGAGTTGACAACCTCAATCGCTCCTCAATTATGAATTGTTCTTTCTTATAAGATGAGTGACCACAATGTCACGCTTGAACATATCAATTTTATTTATTATGCGGAAAAATCGGCACAACGGGTTTACATGCGTTATCGAGGATATAAATGAATAACAAATTAAACGAATGCGATTTTTCAAAATATTCTTATGGGCATTAATGGATTTTATTGCCCCAAAAAAATTAACCAATCAACCGAATATCTCTGAGCAGTCTTCATTATTAAAACCCATTTCCTCCTATCTTTCCACCCCCCTACATCAAGGAATTTGGGATAAGCGTCTCTCACATTGTGTGATTTTAATACTCCAACAATAAAAGTTAGCTTTATAGTTATAATACATGAAACGAAGACCTTTCAACCAATTCTGGTTGAAATTTCAGGCGACTCGATCGCATGAAGTTTTTTATACTTCATCCATGAAATTTATTTATTGGACAGCGATTTCATTTATTTCTCTCCCTCTACTTACATTCGCTTTCCTTGCATCGCTCCATTCCTCAGACGATTCTTTCTCTGTGTATCTGCCGAACACTTTGAGCCTTTTCCATCAACTTTAGAGCTTTCGCCCCACGCGATTTCCTAAAAAAGCGATGGAAAAAAGGGGGCGGGAACGGGGGGATGGTTTTTACGGTCCTTTCCCCGCTCTTTTGCCGTGTTTGTGCGTTAGCGGGTGGCATTACTTCACCTCATTGCCCGGAAGATTTACCCCCATCACTCCTCTCCTTTCCTCACCCATCGATCCAAGATTTCTCCTCCGTCTCTTCAGTTCGATTCGTTTTTTCCATTCACGCCACGTACTCCTCAGTTTCATTCTCTGCTTTTTCTCACCCTTACCACGGTGGCGATATTTCCAGCTTCCTGTTATAGGATGGGAGTGACTGATGAGGCTATTATATGTGACTGTTAGGGCAAGGAGCCCATTTGTCACCTTTTTGGTGGTTATTCCGAAGATGTTTCCGGGGGTGCGTGTGTCTCTCTTCTCCCTCTCACGGTCCTATTGGCACTTTCACCGCGTTCCGACGGGCTTTTTTTCGCGAAAGGGTCCTGGCGAAGGAGAATGACGTCGAAATTTTCGCAAGGAGACATCGGTGATGATGGGGTCTTCTTCAGAATTCAAGGTTATTGCCGTCTTGGTGTACTTTCGTCCTCTAGCGGAGAGATAAATTTGGGAAAAATTCGATGTCATCTTGCTGTAAAAGACGCAATATTGAATGCATATCAAACTATCCCCACGTTACAACATTGAAGGAGAATAAAAATGGGGGAGCATTACAGTAGTGAGTAAGGAATGGATTGTGTTCCGAAACTTCCGTAGATAAAGTGCTCTATTTGTTGAAATTCTGAGTTTTTATAGAACGCATGTATTATTGCATGTTAGTGATTTGTTCCAGCAAAAATCCCGGAATGGTTCTGTTGTGAGGGCATGATAAGCTCAATCAATCGATAGGCTCAGTGAAAGAGCATTTTTGTATACATATATGAACCTGATATCGGTTTGAATTTAGTTCTGGCGAACGTAAAAGAAATCTATTATTTATATTTCTGCGTCTCCCATAAGAAAAATTGTATCTAGATTAGGTTTTCTAGTGCAATAAATTTCATTTCGTTTTCCATTTTATCTAAAACTATAAGGAAGTAAAAATATAAAGAAAATAGAAAAATACATTTCTATTTTTGTCAATTGCAAATAATTTATTTACCCTGCGTTTGTCTCGGAAGTCGAATATTTTCGTATCTATAATTTTGTAATAGAATCAGTGATTTCATATCGAAGGTTTCGTTATTGGATTAGTTACTTTATTAACCATGCGCAAAAGCTAGGAAATATCGAAAGTGCAACGCTAAAGTTTGGTTTGTCCTGCATTTTATTGAGAAACGCGCGATGCTATCGAAAAACGCTTCAATGACTAGGTTTTCTGAATCTTCCCTTTATGATCGCATTTCTATTTGACGTATAATTATTAAAGAAGAGATTTTGCTCCCTTCCATATCGTAGCCTTTTTCATTTGGATGATGAATAGTATCCTTGACGTGCGAGGGAGCAAGCTACAATTCACTCTTATTTCCTAGAAACTTTCACTTTCGAACTATTGTAAAACTTGAGTCCGGTCTGAAACATCTTCGGCGATGAGAATATTTATTTTGTATGCGAGACATATGCCTGTCAAAAACAAGTTTGAATCGCTAATTAGCAGAATTTTTTTACTGAAATTTACATTTACATTTTGATATTATCCTACCAAAACATTAACTATCTGCTATTGCTATTGTTAACAAGAAAAACTTTCTATTGTATATTATCATTTTTAGTTTATTAGTTTAAACTGTACATTAATATATTATCTATTACTACATGGCATACAATATCATAGTCCATACATTTTTAGCTGCATATATACATATGGTTTATCTATACATTTGACATTCACTTCCTCTTTAACATAAAATGCAAATACAACACACGAATCATATGAATAATGATCTCTCTAGATTAATCTACAGAACATTGAACACCTTCAAGAAACTTAAAAAATCTGGTGCGTATTAAGGTATCAAATTTATAATCCTAATAATTCTTTATTATTATTGTTATTATAACCGCGTGCTGTATCATTCTAAATTGTATTTTAACTCTAACGCCTATTTGGTCTCTAATTTTAAGGTTTCAAATTTCATGAAGAACTGCATTCGCTATTGAATAAGTCGGCCCTCCGTGTTTATATTTTACACTTCCTTTATCTGCATAAGTCGTGTGTAAGTCTACCGCATTGGTTTTCCGTAAGTAATATGTTCTACTAAACTGATTCCAGTGAATATGTTTTCACTTTAACTTAGGTGTTTTTGCTTGCTCTCTAGAAAAAGGGCTGAAAAGGAATAATGTGACATTTTTAACACAGCTTGGAAATTCATAAATGAAGAATTTCGTTTGAGCCAAGACATAATGAAAGTGTTTTCTCAATTCAACGTAAGTGTGGTGGTAAGATTCAAACTTTTCCAAAAGTAGTCAACGTACATGATTCTGACGAAGTATTAGCCACTAAATCACGGAATACTGCAAATTAAATTACCCTTCACTCCCTATCGAATATAGATTTTTATTAAAATATGCAACTTCGGCCTAAAATCATGTGTTTACGGTAATCTTACTTGGGTTCTTAAACTACTTCACTATTTCCTTGTAGCTTACATTAAAGTTTCATTATACGCATTCAAGTTACATGGTAAGTTAGACGAAAACAACACTCACAGAGGAATCTGAAGTCTAAATCCCTTCCGAAGTATCCTTAAATTAAACGACAATTGCGTGGGTGCAACTATCAATGAGAGAAGTCCGCCATAAAAGCAGCGTCGTGGAATTCCCACGTTTAAATCACGGTCATTCACCGTCGCATTTCCAAGAAATTTCTCTCCAGACAGGAATTAAATCTTATGGCGTTCGGTTAAATACACAGTTTTAGCGTTTCCTGTGGACACTGTGTGGTCACGAAAGTCCGCAGAGTGTAAATGCGAAGCCGTTTACAATGGTATCTTCCACCGCTGATTTCGCACAAGGAAATGTTTCTCAGTTTTCGGAGTGTTTAAAGGACGACGTAGCAAAGGAAAAGGGTGTGACCGACGTCGAGGCATGATTCCTTTTTATATACGAGCGAAGTAGACGATGGAAAATTCAAGGAATACGGCGAAAGGTTTGCTTCTCTGAAGCCTATGGGTTTTCAGCAGATGGAGCCTTTGACATGTCGCACTGGAGGCGTGGAATACGTGGAGGAAATCCCGTGCGGATCCCAATACGCTTGAGTGGTATTCCAAACTAGGTATCGGTTGCGCTCACTGAGTCCTGTCTTCAGTGTTTCGATAAAAAGAACCGAGACAAAGTGAAAGACGGTGGAGGACGCGGAAGAACTGGCGTTTCTTACTCCCATCTTATTTTATTTCCCTGGCAGGCTTTTATCTTCTTTGAATACACATATGGTATATTCAGCCTATGGGCACCGAATCTTTCAGTAGACCGATGATGCATGAACGGTTTTTTTTCGCGTTTGATTTAAATAATACAAGAAACCTTTCCTCGCGGTACGTCAGAGTGTCTATGTATTCTACTATTTCGAGTGTGTTCGTCGTATTGGGCTACTTCGTGGATGTTACTGTTTCATTGAGCACATGATCGCCACATTTCTAGGAATAAATTATTGTTGCTGTTTTTAAACAAGAATTACTATGTACATACTTCGATTTAATTCATTTTCTAAGCATAGTATAATTAATTTTATACAACTCATAAATGCAATAAGAGACGATATTATCAAAATTCGTCCAAAGAAAATTTTTTATATATTTTATTATCTTCGTAAAATAAACTAATAGGATATGAAAATTGTCCGAAATCGAACTGTAATCCTCACCGTGAATTCGAAGCCGATATTTCTCGCTTTTGGGGATTTTAGTCAGATTTTCGCGAATTCGTTGCACATAACGATCTCTGCATACGTCTTTGGCACCCGTCGCGTACGTTGAGTTTACACCAACCTTCTGACAAAAATTAAAAACTTCCAATTGATAGTTTTAAACATTATTTTCCCTCACTTTCTTCACTTTCATCTCATCGATTACCTTAATACGTAACTTACGCTTAAAACTTGATCGAATAGTTAATAATAGCAATCTTATTTTCCTCGCTTAAAGTAAAGTCATTTTAATTCAAATATCGGCCGATTAATATTTAACATTGCGTACAATCGCGTTCGAGTACGATTAACAAATATACCTTAACCAACGTTTGTTACAATTATTTATAAGGTTGGACGAGTGTAGTTGAATGAAAGGTCTCAAAACTATTTGAAGTATTTAAGGTAATGCTGACTAAATATTTATGTATGCATGAAGTAAATGATTATGGAATTGAAAGACATTCAAAATATTTTTATCTAAAATATGCGTTGAAGTCCGTGGTCTTTGTATTCCTCCTTTATATCCTTCTGACTCAAAACTTATCGCATGGTTTTAGCGCATTATAAGCGTATCCTACTGAATTTAAAGTTATAACTGCTTCCTTAAAGAATATCGTTTTTAAATAGGGACTGAAATTTGCTGGCCGCGTCCCTGAAAACACCGCTGCATTTCCTTTCTACTCCTTTTACGATATTCAATCTTTCATATTTTTCCTTTTATTGAAACATTACCCTTGAAAAAGATCTTAATAAGAAAGTTTCACTCATTGATTTCTTTTAATTGCTGATTATGGTCATTTTTTATCCAACTACTTCATCGCAATTAGGTTTTCTACCGAGGTAAAAGTTTAAGTGCTCTTTATGAGCGTATGTATAAAATACATAGACCGAGGTGATTTGAAATTGGAGGAGAAATTAATGTATCACATCCATCTCGTTATCCAATATTATACTCCTCATTATATTATACATACATACGAGTACATACGACTTATATATACATGCTAAACTAAAAATTGAAAACTCAGCCATAGAACATGTGTAAGAATTCTGCTACGTGAGGAGTCTAATAACTAATGAAAAAAGAAGTGTAAAAGAGGGGAAGAGAAGGATTCCCCTGGACAAACAAGCATTTCAACCGAAGCGTTACCTCTTAGTTAGCAAACACCTCTCAGTTGAATTGAGGAAGAGATTTGTAAAGATTTCCAATGTGGGGTTTGCTCACTTACGGTTGTCAAAAATGGAGTGTGGACAAACTGGGAAAAGATAGGCTTTTGGTGGCTGAAATGTGGTTCTAGAGGAGAATGACAGAAACAATGGTTGGTACATGAGTTATATAAATTGATGAGTTTTAAAAGAAAAAAGTGAAAGAAAGTCTTTTCTACAAACAGAAAAACGAAATACGTTCATCATTTGATGCGACACAATGAATTCCTTAAAAATATAATTGAAGGGAAAGTGTTGGGTGAGAGAACGGGAGAACGATCTAAAATGCCATCAAAGTGCGATGTCAATCACGAACTGCAACTTCTCCTTGGAGATGAAGGCAACGGTTTCCAAAAGAGAGAAATGGCTTAAACGACAGTGACAAGTTAGTTCTGTTGTTTCTAAAAATAACACGACTAGGTGAATCTTATTGCATTAAACATACGTCTACAAATTCACTAAATACATAAATACAAGTACGCAAACAAACCAAGGACTCTACATAAAAGTATTTTTTAATGCGTACGAGGTTGAACAAAGAAGCAAAATAGAAGAGTAAGAAAATCCACTACTTCGGCCTCGACTTCGTGGTAGCTATTCATGATGAAAAGAATAAGAAATAAGTTTGTCAGATTAAAAAGCTGTGAATAGCATAGGCTAAGTACCTATTAAATGGGCTGAAAAGAAATATACATAAATAGTTAAATTATTACACCGATGAAATAAGTAAGAAAATAATATAATAAACAAAATATACCTCAATCAAATTAAACATGGTCTCAAAGTTTTGCACAAAGTGAAACAGATCAGAGTAGAAATAAGAATGGTGCGCAAGCGAAAAAACTGACTTTTTAGGCTGACAAGAATATGGTATGCTGACAAGTTATTAGAAATCTGTATTGCTGTAAAATAAAACGTTTACAAAGTTTTTATTAAAACACGTATATAAAATACTCCTTACGCCGTGAGGTGGATTTAGCTGAGTCCCACGGATGATAGCTATCATCTGCCCCTGGAGATGATAGCTTAGCTGTTGAAATACATACTTCTATAACTAAGCTATCATCTCCAAGAGCAAGAAGAATGCTGAGGGTATTTTTCATGTACAGTGTTCTTCTATCCACAGAAAATAGCAGCTTAGCTATTGTGTTACATTTTTAGACCTCCTTAGAATGGTTGTTTCTTTCAGGGGCTGTCGGTTTCTTTGATCTGGTTACCGCGGGAACTCTAAAAAGTCCATCTAACTTATTTTATAACTCTATTTATTCATTCAACGTGATATACGTGTCCATTTCGTTACAAACTAAGAAAATACATTAATAAATGTCCCAGTAACAAATCACATCAAATATCACGAATAATACAATATCATATATCTGTAACCATAAGTCATATATCTTATTAGTTCAATTTGATTTTCAGACGGTTTCCAGTTTTTGTTTCTCATATAAGTTATCATTTGTGATAGTGTTGCATGGGAAAAAGGACCGAAAGCTGTACTTGCCAAGACTTCATGTAACGTCCCTCCTGAAAAGTTTGTTGAAGAAAGTAATGAGGTAGAAAACTCTCCGGTTACCCTCCTTAAAACTTTTAATTGTGAAGACTAGAGAGTTCGTACTTTCATTAATCACTAGGGTGCCGTCCCACGAAGTAAAAGCCTAAACATTTTTATCCTCTTATTATAACTTTCTGTTCAAAATAATTCGCGCAAAATTGAAATCTTAGAACTTTCTCAAAGATTTCGGTTCATTTAAATTTTATTTGCGTAAATTTATTTTCTCAGGATTCTTTCTGAATAAAAATACTTGTTTGGTTCTTATTTCGTTCCTCTTAAATTGAAGTGCAGCAGTTTAATTATATTTGAAGTTTGAAAACATACTTTGTTTAAGGGAAGCTAGAGTGTTTCACTTAAAATCAATCCTATTCCTCGGCTCATTTATCTGAAAATTCGAGCAGAATATTTTAAATCGAGAACATTTTACGAATAATTTTCAGATGTTTAGTATAGAATGTTTAGAAGATATGATCCATTCGCATATTTTAACGAGGATGCAATTAATGTGATCTAGCTTGCAAACTTGCAGGTAAGGCGTTCCACTACTTGAATTGTACGATTACAAAAGGAGTCCTTGCCCACGTTAGTCTTCTGAGGGAGGGGTTCAATTTTAATTTTATACTTATAGTCCTTTCTGCCGCAATATGAGGGCTTTTTTAACCTATTGCTGAAAATTACCCAAGCCGGCTTTCCACAATACGCACTACACAGACTTTCTAACCTAAATAAATTCCTTCTCGATTCTAACGAGTCCCAACCTAGATGTTCTGTTTATGGAGAATACTTGCTTCAGAACTTGAGTTGAAGGATACCAATTACCCATTGATTCAGCAGACGGGCGTCTTGTTTTGGTCTTGACTCAAAACGGCTTGTTTCGCCATCATTTGGGAAACCACTGAGGTCCTTGCATTTCCCGATTAAAGACTTTTTTGGAAATACTGTGAAATGGTAAAACAATCGTGACTGTGACTATCTGTTTTTATCGTGTTGTGAACAAGAAAAGGTGAATTGCAAGACGTTTTGTTGAAAATTCTAAGATAATATAACAAGCGTAACAAATTGCTCACTGATTAAGGTTGGAAATAATTAGAAGAAAAGATATTACATGCTACATTGCGATTGATAAGTGAATTCACATTTCGTTTACGGAAGACGTGATAGTAACCAAGCAATAAACATCCCTTTTATTTCGTCTGATCTAAATATCCAGAGAATAAGACAGATAGATGCGGAGACCCAAAAACTCTTCGTTTTAAAAACTCATTGTTTTCACGGAAGATCCTCGGTGGTGATAAGTAAAAAACCGGTTTTAAATTCCTTGCGATACGCATGCAAGCGGCTTACCAATGTACATAAATGTAGATGCAGATGGCTCGGGTTCGCCTGAAAACAGGCGAACCGAAAAATCACTGATTTTGCTTTTTATTGAACTCGTACTTTAGAGGGGTACGTTTCTCGACTAGTCTCGTGTTGAAATATTATCACAAAAAAAGAAGAAATAAATAAATTATTCATAAAGGAAACAGGGATTTTTTCATTATTATATGCTAGGAGAATAAAAAAATCTTTCCCTTAAATAATTACTGGAAATTTTCTCTCTCTTGACGCACAAAGAGAAATTGTGTGATGTACCGCTTTCCGTAGATTTTGGGGTGTTATCCTACCGATTTGAGTGGAGGCAGTGTGTTTTTTGTTTTTGTTTCCCCCCCATAAATGACTAACACATGGCCTATTGCCAATGTGGTCATTAAATACACAATAATAAATAAAAAGAATTTGTATCCACAAAGACAGAAATCGCTCATGTGAAACATTACCCATTAGCTAAACGTCTACAGCTTCTCTGGTTTTTTATTCCTCAAAGGCTCCATTCCTCTACCTCGTGAAATTAAAATCACAATCGTCCATTTTGCTAGCTTTTACTTCCATTGGAAAACTCAGTTATTTTATTGGCAAAATAAAAATCGTTGTTGTTGTCTCTCGTGTATCGTTAGTGAAAGAAGGGATCCAGCCCGTTGAAGTTATTCATGCAGCAACGTGAATGATATAAACTAAACACCCTTTTCTATTCAGTTATTTTCGAGCATATTTTTCGTATTTAAGTTTAATGGTATTACCAATATTAACTACTTGAATTATTCTTTTGCGTGATATACATAATTCGAAAAGAAATAAATTCATGTCCCTGTGCATCCAGCCCGCCGAGCATTTTCTATGAATTTGTTTGACCCACCTCTACCATTATTTTCCGACTCATGAATTCAAAGATGTATAAATGAAGGAAATAATTTGAAATTGTGCGAAGGATAATACGCTTTAAGCTACCTAAAGCGATATTTTGGAACAAAATATTCCCTAAATCAACATTTTGAAAGCCTCTCTCTGTTGAAATAGGAGCCTACGACTGAAATTTTCATTATTTTAGTACCATCACAGGTATATAACTGGAACATTTAAGATAAACTTTCTTTAAAAGTCCAAGCACGTAGATTCCCGTAGCTTAAAATTAAATACTCGTATTTCTAATTTACGTAGATTATACTTAGGGTGAGGATATTTTACTGTAACCATGTTTTATGAACAAAATTAGTCGTCTTATCTTCATTCCAGAATGTCAACCATATCTGCGTTTTGTTATATTTAACATTCATCATAATATTCAACGTACCCTATTGAAAAACTAGTCGTATTTTCCATATCGCATACTTTTATGTTTGCAGGCGTTAGTTGTAGACATGTCTTTCATCTTCCAGTGTTATGAATCCTCTAATTTTCTCAACACACCAGGCCCATGACACCTTTAGGTACCCGTATTTGCATTCATCATCTGCAGAATTCATTTACCTTGGGAAAAACCAAATTATGAATTTTCTGGGAACTTTTTGGGAGCTATTCTCCATCTTACCTTTGACCTAATTCTCTACCCTTTTGAAGTGCTTCCACCGTAGTGTCCCTTTCAGGGACGGGGCTATTTCGTTACCGTCCGAAAAAAATACAATCTCGCGGTGCCTCAAATTAAAATGAGACTCGTTGGTACGTCGCCCTGCTGTTCACCCCGAGCAAACTTTGCATTTTATACTTCTTTGTGACGCGTTTGCAATATGCACTTTCTTGTTAAGGGGCTAACATTTGTTCACGTATTCAAGTTAGGATGCCGTTTCGTGTTAAGACTGAAGGGAAACTGCTTGGAACGAATCGTAAGCGTCGAAAAGAAAGATTGCTATTGTTTTGTTTGCATATTTCGCTGCAAAGAAACAGTTTCGTTACTGATGACAAAAATGAAATGCTCATTATATGCCCTTTTGGATTCTTTCCTTGTTACTTTTCAACTTCTTTCTTTACGCTATATTCCGGCGCGGGAGATTCAGCAAATGAAAGTTATCGCTGCAATCATGTCTAAGTGAATCATTCAGGTTTCATCTTCTGTTTATCACTCAGTCCTCCCCTAATCTGGGTCTTCCCAAAGAGATCAATAGTAAATGTACTTCATTGACAAACTGCACTCACATTATTTTCAGCAAGGTTACCGAGGGTGAACTGACACCTCGTCAGATTAAACTGATTTTATAGTTTTACAATACTATACGTATTGCAACATTCTCCCCTATTCCACGTTCGCATAGCGTTATTTAAAAATTACACTCCAAATATACAGTTCTATTACTGTTGTAAAAAACTAAACACTCATTACATGCCTCTTTGGAATCTTTCCCTGTTCATATTTAACATCTCCGTTTACTGTAAGGAAATGAACTTTCAAGTTTTACTTGTTTCTTCCTGCTCTTCTTACTCAATCGTTGTATACCTTATAGCAGAGGCTTCCAAGTTTACAGTTTCAGTGGGTACAATGGGCCGCATTAGAATTTGCAAGAAATCGGGGTCCGCAGATAACCCATTTCAGGTTTTAGCCAATTATTGTTGATTTACCTTTAATTTTACACCAATATTCGTATTAGTTACTATTTTTTGTTTAATTTTATAAAAATATGCTTTATCCGCATCACCAGTAAATCTCTAAAGAAAATGAAAAGATTTGATTTCTCGACGTCTGGGCCCACACAGAATTTAAGAAGGGATCGCACGCTGTGGTTTTGGGACCCCTGCCTTAAAGTATAAATAGAATTAAAGTTAGCTTCCTCCTTGGAAGACCTTGGACCTTAAAGTATAAATAGAATTAAAGTTAGCTTCCTCCTTTATAAGGTAATCAGATTTGGATAGGAAAATTGAATAGCTGAATGTATTGTAATCATATCGTAAAAAATTCTAATACTTGAGTAATGTATGGATATTATGCATGGGCCTCCGTATAGTCAAGTGGGCAACGCGTTCGACTTCGGTGAAAGCGGCCCCCGGTTCGATTCCCGGTGGAGGCCTACGTGCAAAATGACCTAAGCTGTCGAAGCACTTTTAACAATACTACTACTATATTATGCATAAGGCTATGTCTCATAAACATAAAATAGAATTAATCGTAATTCATATTAATTATGAGTTCGGTACTTTATGAACATTATGAGTCATTTTGGTCGAAAACGTTTCATGGAACGAACGGACGTAAGTTGTCGAGATCACGTGTGGTGTGTGCGTGTACACATACTTTGCATATATACTTGTATATGTATGTGTATATGATCAGCCATTACCAATTCTACGTAGGATGTAGGCTTCCCAAGTGTACTCCAATTCTCTCTGTTTACAGCATCCCATTGCCAGGTCACGCCTAGCTGTCTGATTATTTCCCCCTCTATGTAGACATACATCTTGTTCCGAATTTGTAAGTAAATAGCCATCGCACACAATCAACTCCTCTTTCGCAACATTCTTCTCTCAAAGTACCTTGTTTCCATTTGTTCACATGGAACCAATCAAAAGAAAGAGACGAGGACAGTCAAAGGATTCGCTTTCACAAAACACACTGCCTTTTATTCAAATATTCCCCCCATTTCGGCTAAACTTAGACCGGGCATTCAGGAATGTCATTAATATTTCGCAGCAAAGGCGAGGGATCCTCAGAGGGTTATCCTTTCCATGCCCGTTGCTAAGAAACGAGTCGTCATAATGCGAAGGTCTACTTTGTCCTGTTTGATATTAGGTTTGCGTGCGAATAGAACGAGACATGGAAGGACAGTAAAGAAAAACAAACGGCAAAAAGGGTAAGGATCGATGCTCTTAAAAGGGGGAGCTCTCATTATACAAAATGGAAACCGGGAGGAACGCAACTGGAATGCTTATTAGCAATCGCTGGTTGACTGTATGAATTCCCGGAGGATGAATAATAGCGACTGTTTTCCTTCTGTATCCTTCATTTTGGAGAATTTTTGTGAACTTTTCTGTCTCTTCCTGTCTATTTTTCCTAGTGAGTAGGGTTGTTTATTAATCTTTTATATTTTTTTAAATATAAGTTCATCCAAGCTAGAAAGAGAAACTTTTATTCTACAAATTATTAATGAATCAGCTATTGATGTTACTATTCACTACGGTTTTTACTTTGCGAATGATTAAATATGCGATTAAAGTAATTTTAACATCATTTTAAGATTAACATCACAAGGATAAAGGAAAGGAAGGTAACTTAGTAGGTTGTAAAACCTACGAAAATCCCAAAGGAATAACAAGTGCGAAAAATAGCGACACGACTGGGACTCGAACCCAGGTCTCCCACTTTCCGGGCAGGTATTC